>JAUZND010086197.1:0-15590 GCA_034780555.1 Coelogynopora nodosa | reverse complement strand
TTCGTTTTAATCTCGCTTGAAACCGATGAAAGTCCCTAGACGGTAGTGGTTAAAATCAACTCAAGGTCACGTTTTGTAATCATAACATGAATTTCAAACGATTTGATTCCAACCCTAGTCAGAGTACCTATATATTATATATAACAAATACACATATTATTATTACTAACTATACTATATAAATTTTCCGAATACTTTTAATAATTTAGAATAACTTTAGCGATTATAAAACATATCGTTCTTTGTAGTTAGCAAAAAACATATTACGAATTTGGATGACTGTTGATATTATGATACAGTCTTAAATATAACAAACAATTCTCCTTTCAAACTAACTGAGAGTGTGAGTTAGATACTTCACTAGACGACAGTCCTGTGCGTTGAGAATAATTGCATATTTTTATAAGGGTTAAATAGGCTTACTGCTGTCAACTCAAACAAATTTAAACTCAATCGGTTTGCACCCGTTTGAATACAATTAAAACACTTTTTACGCTCAAATGTACACTAGGTTTGAAATTATAGTTCACAGAACACTCTCACATTGATTAAACATACTTTCGACTTCAGTGGTTATTATTCGTGTAAACAATAACATGTAAGCAATATTTTAATCGAAGAAAGGTCAAACCAAACCAAGCTAGGCACAGCGTGAATTGGACTATAATATCACAAAATTAAATAAATAAAGCAAACTGGAAACCATAAGGAAATAAAAATAGAACAAATGAATTATAATTATTTAAATAAAAATACGACTTACGTTTTGACGCTGTAAAATAACAAATGCAAAATATTTGTATATAGAGAAACTTTAATGTGGAATTCTTAAGTTAATAAAATTTAATTAAGAACATTTATGGAAGTCTCAATTAAAAAATAATTATTAAATAATATTACTTTAATTTGAGTCTAATATTTAATATCTATTACGACAAACTTCTCACATTATGAATGATGGTCTTAATTTGGAAACTCTTGAGTACGATGTAATCTTTTGTATAAACTAAGTTCTTCGAAACCATCAAACCACCATTACTAAACATTATTGATCATCAGCGAACTGTTATATATTATTTTAATTTATGAGTTCATTGGAAACATTGATTTCGTAAGAAATAGTTCCAATATAAACAGAAAATACATTAAAAACACAGTCATAATTATTATCGATATCTTGTCAAATTTGGTATTTGGATTTATAATCAATTTGACGTGTAAGTTTATAGTGGGTCAAATTAGAAAACTTCATGTTAGATGATATTATACTATATATTAATTACATTAGTTACTAGTGTAAAACCGACTAGGCTACATAATATATAAATAACAAGTTTTATGTCACTACTACTCACGTTTAGTCAAATGATAGGTCCGTGTATTGATAGAAGGATCGTTGCTAGTGATAAATTGGCCTGTTCTGGGATGATCTGGAAGGGTGTCTGTTGATAGAACACTCAGAGGTCTCTCTGTAAACATAAGGAGCGTATAGTATGAGCACTGCCAGCAGGATTATATATGGTGTAATATCACGTCTATGATAAATTACCTAAGCATACCTGAGCAGTATTTTTTTAAGTATTACATAAAAATTGTCTTGTTCTAAATTACTTAAAATGTCTGACATACATGACGAAAAGAGACCCTCAATTTACAACTGTGGAATAAATCAACTTACACGAAATAAAACATTAGCTGGTGGAACTTACTTAAAGTTGTGTTCTTTTAAATTGAAAATGTTAACAGGAATTAAAAATATTTATTAAAAAAAGTAATTCAAGTTACTTATTCTAAAAAAACCACATCTAATAACAGAGTTTCCACATTAATAATACTAATTAAGAAATCCGAACGGTATTGGAAGTTGTGGGAGGTATTGATTGTGCCGTAACTCACTTTTTATCCAATATAATTAATTTAAAGTATTGTGACATTTTAGTTTTTTTAAATGTATAGTTCATCTGTAAAAAAAACCCAACAACACTAAGGAATAATACTATACATAGATAAGAGAGAATTCATTAAATTTTAGATGAAAAAATAATAATAAAAATTGCCCTTTTCTCGCTAGCTACATGTAGTAGGAAATGTAATAAAAATATAACAGACCTGTACTAATATACGGTTATAAATTGGTTACAATGTTATATGCATGACTGACACTACTATACAACTTTCTAAATGTATATCAATTAATTACTTTCGATTATTTCAAAATGTTATGCGTACACTTAAAATGCTGTACGGTTTTATCCTAAGAATTAACACTAACCCATGTCGTTCGACCGGACCTTTTGTAAGACTGGATACATTGATACGGATATCAGTCAAGATTATAAATTATATTCCAATAGTCATTTAGTATTAACTTGTCGTCTTCAGCCTAAGGAAGAATGTATTGTGCTAAAGATAGTTATTTCAATTCGTCCAGCAAAATTTGAAATTCCCCAGCGGGAAAGATAGATGAAAAAAGAGAAGCTCAACGGTGTAACCATATTATCATTTGGTAAGTCATGACTTTATTCTGTTTTAATGCATCGAGAATCAAGATGAGAAATTA
The DNA here is from genome assembly GCA_034780555.1 of Coelogynopora nodosa. Lineage (NCBI taxonomy): Eukaryota > Metazoa > Platyhelminthes > Proseriata > Coelogynoporidae > Coelogynopora > Coelogynopora nodosa. The sequence continues at coordinate 13,030 of JAUZND010086197.1, read as the reverse complement.
TCATAATGTAGATTTGATATCCATAATTGTCCATAAATTGAAAACATAATTATAGGATCAGTAAATTCTATATTCGATATCAAATATTTTAGCCGTGATTTTAAAATATGAAAATTCTACTTTAAGCTGGCTTTGTAATATATTATAATTGTCGTGTAGCCGATTGTTGCACATTGTTAATTCACGTATATATTATGTTCTCACTCCTAAATTGAGGCCTTCATATACGGATGTCAGAATAAAATGGCTGGTAAACCTGCGTAACATTGACGTCATTATTTAAAAATTAATGACAAATAGGGTAAGTCCCTCTGGGGGAATTCCTGGACTTGAATAAAAATCGGGAGAATTTTAAACAAAAACAATAGATAAGCTTCAATTTTTTCTACTTGAAAAGCACGATTAAAAGTATTTGTAACGCTCAATTTTAGACAAATCAGTTACAGGCTTTTTTGGAAGATAGCCAGGACGAAGTAGGTAACGACACACCCCTCAATTCTAAGTTAGGTTACAAAAAGAAAGAAATTTTAAAAAACGAGTGCTATAATTTTGTATAAAATTATGTTATGCAATTCAAATAAAACACGTATAGCTGCTATTTCTAGGCCCAAAGCAGGGTCCTTAATTTTTTTGGTTAAATGGTCAAATTTTGACAGCTGTCCATCTTACACAATTACAAAACCTAAAATCAATGATATTAATGTTAGACTTTAGATTTATTCATAGTTGTTTGCACAATTGAAGGCCCATCACTGTTAATTGACATCACATTTTGCTGATATGATGTAGACCTATTCTATAAATCAATAAAAATACTTAATTTCATTAGAAAAACGCACTGAAACACAAAATTTGGAAGGATTTGTGAAAGTAGAAAGCCCAATTTTACTACTTCTAGAAAAACAAACGTTAAAATTCTAATTTATAGTTTGCTTAAGTTTGGACAAAAATAAATAACATGCATATATAACTGTAAATTAGTAACTATCTAAAATATTGTTTTTAATTAAAACAAAATTAGCAACAAAAATATATATTACTTAAAATCTGCAGATATAATACTGCCCCCTTCTATATAATTTTTGCATAATTAACAATTATATGAGATTGTAAAAATATAGACAATCCAGATGAGTGATTTAATTAACATTTACTTTACCATCATAAGAAAGAGTTCGCGTCTCAACTAAGCGAGTTTCTCCGTCTCCCTGACAGAAAACTGGTATTCTCATATCAGAAATCGAGGGCATTCCAATCGACTGTGTAGGAGGATAACACACAGGAGGTTTAACTTGAGATGAAACTTTTTCATGAGTTGCATTGCTCGACAATTTTTTATTGTTAATGTTATCAGGTAATTCATTATTCTGGAGTTGACCTTTGCTATTTATAAGGAGGGGACCCTTGTCAGGTGGTACATGGTTATGTGATTTCGTTAGAGATTGATTTGCGGCAGGTCCGCTAGTTGTTGTATTAAGCAGTTCGCGGAATTTGACAGTTTCTGTCATCAAGTAGTGCATGTCAGTTTCGGCTGAGTTCCTTTCTACTTCTAACTTCATTATTTTGTCCTAAAATAATATAAAGATATATAGTTATACATACAAAATATCGTAAAAGTTTGAAAGATTACATATATAGGGTTCGTACGGTTTTTCTATAAGAATTATTTCCCTGATATTTTTCTGAATTCTAAATTGTTTCCAGTTATTTAAAAGTTCAAATTTTGAAAGAAAATATGAAAATTGTACCGAGGAGACCTTTTCAACACAATTTCAATACATTTTAAAGTATTTTGAAATATTATATATTATAAAATTTTACACATAGAGAAATAATGTATCCAATACAAAATGAAACAGCCTTCATTGCATTATGAAGGACATGTAAGCCACAAGAGCCTATATTCAAGTTTGTGGGAGGTATAAGTTTCAATCTCTATCCAAAATAGTTCGAGAAGATTCCAATTTACATTTAAACCAAATGCATACATTGAAATTTGGAGAAGTCCTGGAATAAACGAGTTTATAAGTTTATCCAGTAGTTAATTTACCCTGGAATGTCCTATCCCTATTCCAATCAAAGTAGTGGACCATTCAAAGATTTATATTTATCAGATAGTAAAACGTAGTTGTCCTCCTGTTTGACCGCTTCATTGAGGGTTTGTTTAAGATAAGGTACAATACCAAAATTTGTCATGAATGCACATTTGCTTGCACCACACTGAAACTTTGTTGCTATTTCGGAGTCGGAAAACATAAGACTATATACAGCTTTCCAGCATTTTGCCACTATTAAATGAGCTGTGAAAAGTGTAAAAACTTCATCATATTCCAAAATTCAAGACCATTTAAGACTAAAAATAGATTATTAAAATTTGAAGATTTTTTGGAGTGTTGAATTTTAAATTTCAAAATTCAAGACTTTTCAACAGTATGAACCATGTTATATGCGAAATAGAATGTACACAATAATAACTGCTTCTCAAATTCAATATCGATATCAGTAAAGATGAAAATGTTAATTTCAAAAAAAGTATTTAATATATAACATTCAGGCAACTATGGAGATCATAGTTGTCATTTGATCTGAAAATAGTATATAATATTGCAATATATAAACTATCAGCTATATCTATCAACTAAAAAGACAATGATAAAACCAACACTTAATAATAATTCAATAAACTTGTAAGTAATCAAGAATTTATTATTATAAGTTAAAATTAAAAAAAGGCAGAACCATAAATGTAAAAATTAGAAGTTTCCGTTAAACACAATATAAAAATAATAGACCTAGACATTGAGAGTAGTAAGCGGATGTTTTTAAACAAATGTACACAAACAATTACGTTTTACCACACTCAAATTCCCTAGTGAGTACGAACCCTGCATTTGATTAAAATAATACATATTTTTGTTAGTTGTAATATATATTTCTGTATATTAGTTTAATAAAAAAATCATCTAATATCAAAAAAATAATATATACTTATTTATGTAATTGTATTTATGTAAGTATATAATTCCTACTAATCATATTAGTTTGTGAGTTTGATGTTTGCTATGAGAATTTATATTAGATTATCGGATTCCCTCTTTGGTTTACTTTTAGAAAAATTGAAATAAATTATGATATAAAATGTAATATATTTACAACTGAGTAACAATTCATTAATTTATGATATTTCTAACAGGTTAACAAATGTTATAATATTGATTAATGATTTTAAGAATCTGTCGAATTTGTTAAATTCGATTTATATTTTATTGTTAATTAATATTCAATGTTTTAATAGATTTGATATTTTGAATTTAAGTAAAGAAATCCTTGACAATAAGTTTGAATAGTTAAATCAAATATTTAGAAATTGTCAACAATGAAATATTGTTAGTCATAAAATGAATTTATATAGAAGAGAATAGACGGCATTACGAATGTAAGTAGATAGTATATTATTTTTATAATAAATATATATATCTTTATTCAATTTGGAGTTATTTGTTATAAGGGTTATTGGGATTTTACTAATCATTTCCTAGAGCCAAAGATAAGGCTAACGTCATGTCCAAATATTTATTTAATTAAGAATGATCAGATTAATATATTGTAATCTATAATACCAATACGTCTAATTAACAAAGTATGTATATATATATTATAGAATTAAATTATAAAAACATATAAATAATGGTATATTACTTTGATATCAAATAATACATTAGAAACGCAGTAAACTCCTTCATAAGGTTCCGTATGTAGGTCACATTAAGGTCCCTCAAGGGTCCATCGTTTCTCCATAAAGGGTCCATATTTTGGTGAAAGGGCTCCACACGACATATATATACTGCGATTATTAATAACATATCAATGTATGTATATTTTAGAACTGAAATCAAGCAACACTTTTATATTGTAATATATAATTATAGTCTTACTGTTTAAGAATCTATAAATTAACAATTTATTAGTACATCAATACCTCTAGATAACTATAATGTAACACAGGGAAGCCCATAACAGGACACCCATCTGTTTTCAATTTGTTGAATGATCGATGCGATATTAAATCATTGAAACGTTGCAATTTAAACGAATGCATTTTCCGACTGAACTAGATAAACATAAACTGAAAACATGGACTAATTTTATGAACACCGTTTTGTTTCTTCAAAGTTAGTTTCTTTTAAAAGTAAGCTTTAAATTCATTCACTTTTTTTCGAGAATTCTGTGATACAAGCATAAAATGCAAGTTCAAATATCAACATTTCAATTTCAAAATAAAGCATGATTATAAAAAATAGCACAAGTCTTCATCTTTGCACATTTAGTATTTATTTTAGAGCAAAATGTTTTGTTACTTGGATGATAAACAATTTGTTTTTTCTAACAATTAAGAAACACCCCGTACAAAAATTGAATTCAATTCAAAATCTTCATAACACCCGACCGTATACCTATATATTGAAATTTTAACCGTATAAATCATATCGTAGGGTATTTTTCTTACATTTTCAAAACCTCGAGCGTATACGAACACATGCGATACTGTAGCAAATAGTGGAAATAGTCAAACTTATATAGAAAAAATACTACCACTACGGGGTGACTTACCCAGTTAACTGTTGTTTTAAATTGAGAGAGTCAGTTTTGTTTCTTTGTGAACATCACATATTATTGTATATATATATATATTAATGTGTATATATTGTAGTGTCAAATGCCACAATGCACTGTATGACCTCGCTGAGGTTGACTTGGTGGCTGGTATAATCTGTATTTAAGTTGGAGAAGTTTTTCGTCTTTTCTAGTATACGAAAGCTGTTTTGCTATAGCAGCGTGTTGTCTATTTGAAATGCGTACATCGAAGAAATTGAGATAACACTTTATTACAATATTATTTATTATTACAATTTAAGTTCTAAAATGAAATAAAACTTTTCACAGCTTTGAGATACTCTTGAAACCGCAAACCTAAAATTAACACTAGTATAAGCATCCTGTCGAGTTATATTAGGAATAAAATTTAAGATAGAAATTAACATTTGCCACCCTTTGTCTTTCGGCTGTTTCTGTTGTGTGAGTTCTGCGGTGCCTATTTCTATTTCCGAAAGATAAATATATTATTTTTATTGAATGTTCTAATTATACAAATGTGAGTTAATAATATTTCGTAATGAAAAAGGGGGTGGTAGGACTGGTGGTTGAGATGAGAGAGAGGCGCAAGCCGCATTTTTCCTTTTTATATTAATGTCAATGTTTTTGAATATGCAGTTTTAAGTACATTCCTTTAATTTACAGATATCTGATAAAATAGCGCTTTTAGAGACCAAATTCCCCTTGAAAACTACTATTAAAAAATTGAATATGCACTTATGTGTATTTTCTAATATTTACAGGTTGCGGACGGGATGGCATTTTTAGAGATCAAACATTGTTGCCACCGTGATCTTGCTGCACGAAACATTCTTGTTGGTCATAATAATATCTGCAAAGTCGCTGATTTCGGTCTGGCTCGAGCCATTGAATTGTCCAATGAGATGTACCAGTCTAAAGTAGGCGGCCCAATCCCAATCAAATGGACTGCTCCAGAGGGTTTAATGAACCGCATCTTCACGATCAAGTCAGACGTCTGGTCGTACGGCATTGTTGTGTATGAGGTTATCACTCAAGGCGAAGAGCCCTATCCCGGCATGGACATTAGAAGGGCACAAGAGTGGGTACGTTAGTCCTGGTGTATCTGTTGATTTCAATATTAATGTCCAAATATATATTTTGTTCGAGTCTATACTGTCTAGCAAAAATGGTAAATTAATTACATATATACAATGCCATCTATATATTAAAATAGTGTCATCATAAAAATTTTAATTTCTAAATAGATGACTTTGAATGTTTAATTATTCTTATATATAATATGACGTCATAGTACACATGTCACAGTTGGTGCAAAACGTCAATGGGGAAAATGTCAATGTTGGTGCACAATTTAGATACTATTTCAAATATTATTAGATTTATTATGTTTCCCAAACACGTCTTAATTGCGAATTTTTGTGTTGAGTTAGTATATACGACTAATACGACTAAAACTTTTATAATTATATTCCTTCATTTTGAACATACTTCAGATCTCCGCCGGAAATAGTATGGACCGCCCTGATCCGTGCCCTTTAGAAATCTTCAATACGATGAAACGGTGCTGGGCGTTCAAACCCGACAAGAGGCCCACTTTTGCGCACCTCCGCGAATTCTTTGAGAATTACGAGCCTACTGCTGACGATACAAACGACTATAACAACTATAACGCTTACGATACCGAAGGCTCCTCATTCTACCCTTCCTCGACCTACTATCTCTCCTCGTCCTCTGACAATTCCGGTCACTATAGTGACGACTTTGAGGATTGAATTGTTGCACACCCATAATCTCGATAGCGTGTTCACAATCCAGTGGTATTTTTCTATTTATGAGCGAGACGATAGCGCAGGCCTGCTGGTTATATAAAATCATTTATTCGGCTCATGATGTAGGCTATAATGCATTATCATTTTGGTGTGTCTAATAATGCTTTTATAAAATTGTAAATATATTGAATTGATATAATATTAGTCTTATTTGTAATAATATATTTCATGTATTTTATAGTTTTACTTAATTTGCTGTGCAATACGCATAATATTTTCATTAAATTATTTTGCCTCTGAATAATACATAGAAGCTGAATTATACAGTTTTAAATAAACGTGTCCCATTTTGTTAAATTTCAGGTTGTTCGTATTGATTTAATCTGGACCATCCAGTGATATTAATATTGTCAATCCTTAGTTGAATATTGAAAGAAGTACAATACAGTTGACTTGAATCACAATATCTTACTAAGCAATCCACGATTTCACTCTATCCATACAGGATAGATTTTTAGCGAATAGCCCTCTTCTGGTATCTTTTCTGTAATATTTAAATCAACGAATGTAAAGATACAGATAGGCTCACGTGACTTTAAAGCCAATAGCATTCATTTTATTAATTGTAAAACACCCTTGTGGGGTCATATATTAAAAAGCCATAATTTAATACACATAAAATAACACATAGGCCTATACCTTATTTTATTTGTGAGCAACGTATTATGTATATATGCCTGGCAAATGTTTAACTCCCAAAAAATTAATAAAAAATTGCATTATCTTTGTAATTCGCTATAGTAACTTCAAGAGAATAAAAAGTATATAAATAATAGTTTTTTTACATAATTTATTTTAGATTAAATGTCGATATAAGATAATTAGAGTTTAGTTTTAAACCATATGTTAAAACATATCATTAAAAAACATGTAAGTATCATACTACTTATATATCATACTACTGCAAAATAACTGTTCTACACAATATTACATTTATTTATATTCATTAATCTGCAGTAACAAATTTATATTGACAAACATATATAAACAATCAATTGTAAATGGAATTCTTTGTGATTATTTAATTTGTATAATATATAAACAATATACGAAAAATAACGAGAAAGCATCCAGCCATTTCAAAATGTATAATTTGTTATAAATAAAGGATATCACATTTTACTCTCCAATAAATTAATTAATTAATTGTTATTTTAAATCATTAAAATGTTAAGAAAATATATTTCTTCGATCTTAATTTATGTCTATGTTTTAGTTTTGTATGATTTATTTATTTAAAATGATTATTAATTGATTATTTGCTAATAATAAGAAAGGCATATTTTTTTTTAATTTCGATTTATAAATAATGTTACAAAAATCTTTGACGACAAATCATTGAACAAAGTTTAACATAATTTAACATAACTCCCGGTGTTAAAAGGTTCGTGTTTAGAGAATGGCGAAGTAGACAACAAAATATAGGCTAGTAATTGCATTCATCTAAATATTAGTTACGTTTTATGGAATATATTTAGTTAATTTGTAGCGTGTTTACAACAATTAAAACTTATTCTATTTTAATCTAGAAACAGTAACAATATTATTATACTTCATTTCTGAACTAACAGAGCTGAGGCGGTGGAGCATCTAAAATTTAGAAAGGGCTGACCCCGTAAAGATCACATTTTTAAAAATGCAGAGAGTAAAAAAAGTACAATTGATGACAGTAAATGGTTGTCTGGACTTACCCACACATACCTATATGTCTTAAAGTACCTAAATTACCCCACTTAAATTTATGTGGGGCTGCAGCCCTCCCGGTTTCGCCCCCTATGACTAATATATTAAGATTCTCACAAGTAACTCAAATATGATATTGATATTTTCCAATTCATTTCAACTACGAAGTAAACTCAGTTATGATTTTCTTATTGCGAGTAGACTATTTCCACAATTGTTTTGAAAAAGTAATAATTATACCTCTATAACTAACTATGGTTATTTACTAGTTTATTCGTTTTTGGAGAAAAAAATTGCCGCGCTATGCTACTCCAAAATATGTAAGTAGTATGGCGTGCAATAGGGTTTTTCCACAGGGGTTAGCCACTATGAATCAATCCGCTGCAAATACGCAACATGCTTGTATATTTTCGTTTCATGTTTCTTGTCGTATAATTTGTCTCTTTCTCCTCTCTATCATTCAAATATTTATTGGGATTAACAAATACTGGCGGATCTCTAAAGTTGTACTATCACATATCCAAAAATATTCTAAATATTGACCCATATGTATGCTATATATTGACCCATATATGCTATATTGACCCATATATTATGCAATATTGACCCATATATTATGCTATATTGACCCATATATGCTATATATATATTAACTCGTATGTGCTATATATTGGCCTATATATGCTACATATTGACCCATATATTCAATAACTTCTGATGAATACAACCAATCGACTTGATTCCTATTGCATCTGATTCCAAATTACGAGATCTATATTAGTTTTGTATGTTTTTATTATTATACAACTTTTATAAATAGTATATAAGTAGTATGAATGGTATTTGAGTATTATTTTAAATTGATGGTTATTTACATAATTAATTTTATTATTCAAATTAAAATATACATTTCACGATAAACTAATTTTTTCTATTAATGTTGCAAGTTTTACCTCATAATATCATCGGCAATTATGAACACTGAGGTGGGGGTATAAAATAGTTCAATAATAACACAATCTTCTCTAGTATGTTAAAATATTTGAAATTATATTAATTACATTTTTTAGTTACAATAGATAAAAGTATTTTAGCCACTGAGTAAACTATCAGGATTATTACATTATATCGTTCAATCAAAAACTTAATTTAAGTGAAAAAAATTGCTTGCCCCACCCCTCCACGGACGAAGGTTTAATTAATTAATTATCTATTTTAGCTAATATCCATATATTAGCTTATTTATAGTGCATTAAAAACCTATACAAAATTAAGCTATTTTTATTTTCAAATCAATTAAAATAATTTTTAAGATCTGATTACGCCATAAACTCCAGTATACGAAAACTATAGGAAAATAACCCTATATGCCATATATATATTGTATTGAATAATAAACGCTATAACTTTTGATCAATGCAACCAATTGATTTGATTCTTTCTGCATTGGATTCTAGATTCCAAGATCCATATTAGTGTGTTATATGTTTGCTATTATACTACTTTTATATAATCTATAAGTAGTATAAACGCTATTTGAGTATTATTTCAAATGCTGGTTATTTTAATAAATAATTTTATTATTGAAGTTTTAGTATAAAATTTACGATAGACTTAATCTTTCTATTAATTTTTCAAGTTTTAGCTCATTATATCATCGGTAAGTATGAAATTCCAGGGGGGGTATAAAATATTTTTTCTGGTACTGTATATGTCTCAGTATACATATCTCAGCCACTGAGTAAAAAAGTCAGGGTCATACGTTATATCGTTCAATCATAAACATAATTTCTTTGAAAAAAATGGTATACCCCCCTCCACGTGCGTACGAAGGGTTAATAATGACGCTACTTGATATTATATGGACATAAATTGTAACTTTATAAATAGTCCGATTTTAAGATAAACACCATTTTATAATTGAAACAATTTGACTAAGCTAATCAAAAAGTATAATGGTACCTTTAAATGAGGCTATGAGAAAATGGTGGGAAATGGAGTGAGAAAATTATAAATCTTGAATTTTCTTGTGAGATCTGGATATATCTTGAATTTCCTCATGAAATTTGGATAAATCTCCAATTTCCTCGTGAGATCTGGATAAACTTACAATTTCCTCGTGAGATCTGGATAAATCTTGAATTTTCTTGTGAGATCTGAATGAATCTTGAATTTCCTGGTGAGATCTGAATAAATCTTGAATTTCCTTGGTGAGATCTGAATAAATCTTGAATTTCCTTATGTGATCTGGATAAACCTTAAATTTCCTGTTAACCTAATAATATATAGTGGACGGGTATCCGAGAAAGCACTTCGTATGGTCTATATGTACATTCTCCTGAAAAATCTAAACATTGAAAAAAAGGTATTAATGACAATATAGCCTGCTTTTGATTACAATATCAAAATATCAAAAATGTTTTGCATGCGCCATAATATAGTCATATACTGGCTTATCGAATTTTAATAAATAACTTATTTTTGACAATATAGAAATTTTAAATGTGTAATGAATATTAGGCTGAAAATCTTAATCTTAGAAAAAAGTGACGTGAGCTTATTTATATCTCTACATTTGTTGATTTAAATATTACAGAAAAAATGCTAGAAGGAGGTTATATATTAAAAATCCGCCCCCTTCCCCCTGTATGGATAGATTTAAAATTGTGGATTGTAGTTCTACCAAGATTCAACTAAGAATTGACAACATTAATTTCACTGGATATTCCAGATTAAATCTATACGAACAACATGAAATTTAACAAAATGGGACACGTTTGATTAAAACTTTACTATTGAGCTTTTATGCATTATTCAGTATTTAAATAATAAATTAATAAATATTATTTAGAGCCAAAACATTGTTTGAGAATAATATGCATATTGTTTTTATGTGAATCTTGTTGCAGAATCATTTAATAATGAATATATTTATTATATAGATTACAACACAGTAAATTAAACAAAACCATAGCATACATGAAATATATTATTACAAACAATAACTAAACAAGTCACAATGGAATATGACTAATATTATATCAATTCAATATATTTTCAATTTTATAAAAACATTATTAGACACACTAAAATATTAATGCATTTTAGTCCAAAACATAAGGAAAACTATATATTTTATATGACCAAGTGATATCGTACTTATTTATGATCAGTTTGATATGAGCATTAAATGTATCTTTTTAGCACATGAAGAAGTACAAAAATAACAGCTATGTCTAAACACGATATCGAGATAATGGGTGAGGAACAAGTAATTCATGATTCAATTATTATATTCATAAGAATTTTCATTGGATGAGGAGCTTTCAGTATCGTAAGAGATGTCGTAGTCGTTTGTATCGTCAGCAGTAGGTTCGTAATTCTCAAAGAATTCACGGAGGTGCGCAAAAGTGGGCCTCTTGTCGGGTTTGACCGCCCAGCACCGTTTCATCGTATTGAAGATTTCTAAAGGGCACGGGTCAGGGCGGTCCATACTATTTCCGGCGGAGATCTGAAGTATGTTCAAAATGAAGGAAATAAATAATTCGCAATCCGTGGGTGTTCCGCAATATTCATAATATAAATATGAAACAACACGCGCTACACCGGTGTACCACAAACGTTTGCAGTGAAAAGTTGAATTTTTTATTTTATGTCAAAGAAAAAATTAAATAATATAAAAACTACGTAGTTTTATTTTTCATAATTACGAAATAGACATGTTTATTGATGATACATTAAATGTGACATACAAAGCTCATACCAAATTATTCTTATTTTAACTTAGCCAATCACGGGAGAAACTGGTGTACAACGATACACCGGTGTACCGCGTGTTGATTCATATACAGAATTTTTGCGTAGGTTTAGCGATCAATATTTTTAAATATTTGAAAAAACATCTTAAAAATTTTAATTTTGATAATGACAGTATTTAAAAATAGTAAACGTTGTAAAGCGTTGTAAATGTAACAATTTGAATTTTAAAATAAATAACTTTTCTGATAGACAATATAGGACTACAATTTGTATATTTATAATTGTATATTAATGTATTAAATATAATAAATTATATTTGGACATAAAATGTTGAAATCAACAGATACACCATTACTAACGTACCCACGCTTGTGCACTTCTACTGTCCATGCCGGGATAGGGCTCTTCGCCTTGAGTGATAACCTCATACACAACAATGCCGTACGACCAGACATCTGACTTGATCGTGAAGATGCGCTTCGTTAAACCCTCTGGAGCAGTCCATTTGATTGGGATTGGGCCGCCTACTTCAGACTGGTACATCTCATTGGACAATTCAATGGCTCGAGCCAGACCGAAATCAGCGACTTTGCAGAAATTATTATTACCAACAAGAATGTTTCGTGCAGCAAGATCACGATGGCAACAATGTTTGGTCTCCAAAAACGCCATCCCATCCGCCACCTGTAAATTTAAGAAATACACAAATATAAATATAAAAATAAGTTCGTATTCACTATTTTTTAATAGTTTTGTTCAAGGGGTATCTTATATGTTATTAGATACCCGTAAATAAAAGAAATATACATAAAACTGCATATTTCTTAACATTAACAGTTGAATGCAAAGAAAAATACGGCTTTGAAAACAAAGGTTAGCTTCTCTTCTAATTCTCAGCCACCAGTCCTACCATCCTCTCTCCTAACTCTGAACCACCAGTTTTACCATCCTCTCTCCTAACTCTGAACCACCAGTCCTACCATCCTCTCTCCTAACTCTGAACCACCAGTCCTACCATCCTCTCTCCTAACTCTGAACCACCAGTCCTACCATCCTCTCTCCTAACTCTGAACCACCAGTCCTACCATCCTCTCTCCTAACTCTGAACCACCAGTCCTACCATC
>JAUZND010086186.1:0-15591 GCA_034780555.1 Coelogynopora nodosa | reverse complement strand
TTTTATTCTTTTGACTCCATCTCATTGCCTTTTCCTTTGACGTTACTTATACTACATTTATTGATTTTTAATTTTATTTTTTTATTTTTAATTTTCTGTTCTTGTTTAATCTATAGTGACAGACAGTATGATTTCTCATATTATTCTCTAAATTATGAACTTAAGCTATATTTCAACACAAATAGTGACCCCGCGAAATCGCCCGCGATGAACAGCTCGACCTCCGCTCCAATATGACTCCGCATCTGAGAAATGGACTTAATTTCGTGACCCTGTGAGTGATGCCACGAACTTAGGGGGAATGGAGAGAGATAGATGACTTTATTTTACTCTTAACGTATCCCATTTTGTTTGTTTATCAATGATTGTTTCCTTTGTATCCTTCAGAACAAAACATTTTGGGCAAATAAACTATTGCGGAAAAACAGGTCGTTCTCCTTCAAAGATGTTATAGAATATAACGTCACTAGTTATTTTGTGGCTGCCTCCATAAAATTAGATTCATAGTGCAAATTTAAAAAGATTTATAAATCAAATGAAAATGCAGAAAATTCTTTTTTTTAATGTGTGGAAAAACTGTGCAGGAAATCCTCGTCAGTCTTTTTTATTGATATAATTAATCGAATTAAGACAACTAATTCAGTTTCATTAAGTTTATTCAAAATTATCTAATATATTGCATTATTAATTTTAAATGAATCGTATGATTTTCATTTATTAATTTATAAATTGATAATTTAAACAAGCAGTCAAGCAATTTTATTTAAATAATGCAAAACAATGAATAGTTGTACGAAATAGTTGTTTGAAGCTATTACACATTTTTATGTATTTATAAATATCTCAAAAATTCATAAAAAACTTCATGATCATTACAAATCAATTTTAAGCAATAAACAGTAATCTGAAATCCTTTTTTAATAAGTGATATGTTATAAAATGTACAAAGATCTTTTTGTTGTTTATATACATAACACAGCTTGTTATTATTTTATTTCCAAGAATATTCAATAGTGAAATAATTAACTACATGTTATATTAAATGTCAATTAATAGAAAATGAAAAAGAAGATTTGTCTATATTTTATTATTTTATTAAAACAAAAATATGTGTTAGGCATTAGGCATATATAGGCAAATATCATTAGGCATTTCCATATTTATTGTGATTAATCCGTTAATATTAACACATCTTAAATCCATTGCATGCATTGGGTTTAAAATCAAACCTTTTATCAATATTGAAATGTGTAAACAATATATGTTGTGCCACATAATATAATATAAAACTTTTAGCCAACAGCGTTTTTCCTATTAGTGTGGACCACATACAGTTAATGAAGAATTCGCATAGCCTTTGTATACAACCTATTGTGGTTGCTACATACAATCGAGTTTTAGAAAATGTGGACCTCTTTGAGCAACATGTTGTTATATATAAAATAAATAGTATTGCCTACGGTTTATTCATGCCAATTACTCCACCGTGACCACCACAGCTGGCTTGTGTTATTTAATGATACATTTAATGATATTTTAGAAGTATACTTGCATCTTAATGTAATTGTATATGTTCAATAATTTCACTTCAATCTTGAAATACCTTTTCTTCATGTACATTTAAATTATGTAACTATTACTTTGAAAATGTTTAATTTTTGTATATTGTTATGAAAACATAAATGACAAAGGTTTATAGTTTGGAATATATACACACTTTTAATTAGGCATATATTTAATATTAAACCTGAAGTGGAATTAAAGATAAATTTAATTAAAATAAATTAAAGTTAAACTTTTATTATTAACAATTTGCTAAAAATATTTTTTAAATGAAAAACGAAACATAAATGTAATCTATGATTTACTTTATATTTTTTAAACTAAAATTATCTTAACCTTTCTATTATAATATCACGAAATATTAAAAATAAAATGAAGAAATAGTTAATAAGATATTAAAGGTTAAATAAATCTGAGGCTAAATTATTTGAATGAGCAATCATCACGAGTTTATAGATAAGGATAACATTTTTTTTTATAATTATGATAATTATGATTATTTATATAATATTTTTTATTAATGAGCGTGTGCACAAAATTAAAACAATTGACTTTACAATATTTCACTTCAACAAATTAATTACATTAATAAAAAAATCTAAATTTATTGACAATTTCAATACTGAAAGTTTTTTCATATTGGTTGCCTTCATGTAAATAAATTATATTTACTTTTATTTTTTCATTTATCACTCGCTAAATACAACCACTTTATCAATATATTTTTCGCTCGTTAAATACATCCACTATATCAAAATATTTATCACTCACTGAATTCATCCACTATATCAATATATTTAACAATCGCTAAATACATCCAGTATGTCGATATATTTATCACTCGCTAAATACATACACTATATCAATATATTTATCACTCGCTAAATACATCCACTAAATCAATATTTCTATCACTCGCTAAATACATTCACTATATCAATATATTTATCACTCGATAAAAATATATCCACTATATCAATATATTTAACACTCGCTAAATACATCCAATAAATCAATATTTCTATCACTCGCTAAATACATCCACTATATCAATATTTCTATCACTCGCTAAATATATCCAGCATGTCGAAATATTTATCACTCGCTAAATACATCCACTAAATCAATATTTCAATCACTCGCTAAATACATCCACTAAATCAATATTTCTATCACTCGCTAAATATATCCAGCATGTCGATATATTTATCACTCGCTAAATACATCCACCCTCCACGATCATTTTTTACGAGAAAGAAGAGGTGCTGCGAGGACTCACTTATATTTCAAGTTTTAAGTAAGTTGTTTGAATCACATGTATTGAATATTTTTAAACTCATCTTAAATCAAGACAAGTTGAATAATATTTTAATAAATTAAAAAATTATTTAATTATAATATATTAATTATTATCTATAATGTAATTTAATGAAGTATAATTATTATTCTTTTAAATTTAAATTATATATTTTTTAAAGTTTAATACGTTTCATATAAATGTTACAAATAATATCCAAATCGGTTTAGATACGATGTCGATATTTATCCTTAAATAATTTTTCACAACTAATATTAATTTTCTCATATTATTTCTATTCAATTTAAATCATTTCAATCCGACTAAGTTATACGATATAAGTATGTATCCTTATTTTGTTTAACCTGCCAGCTATTAATATTTTGTTAATGACATGATTAAGTTAAGTTAGTTAGCTAAGTTAGTTAGTTAATTAATTAATTACTTTATGAGTTAATTAACTAGTTAATGAGTTAATTCATTATTAGTTAATGAGGTAATTAATTAGTTAATGAGTTAATTCATTAGTTAATTCATTAGTTAATGATTGAATTAATTAATTAGTTAGTTAACTTAGCTTTTTGGCCCATTATAACACCATTTCCAAGGCTGTATAATTTCCTGACACCCGTTTTCATTATTCCTACATAATTCAGATTCCATCGGAATTACAAATCAGGCATAGATCTAGAAAATACTGACATGCAGGAAAATTCCAATGTTCTTTTGTTTATAACAACGTGTTTTTTCTGTCAGATTCAAACTAAAGTTATGAATTCGTATAGCTTATAGTTATCCATAACATAATTTGATATGTCTATTTTGTGGCATACTTTAGTTTTCTGTATATGCAATATATATAGAACACGACCAGACATTAAAAAAATTATTTATATTGCTGGGAATTTATCAAATAACGTATTGTATGTAAAACTATGTTTTACGTAGTGTTTATTTAATCAATGAAAATACATTAATGTATTCCTACCCATTCCACCAATTATGTGCAGGGATTCACGATCCTATAATATCATCTGTTCAGATGACTTCAGCCAAATTGAGGCTTCAGCTACCCAAAACCACTGTGTCCACTGCTTTAACATTTAATTATTATTCTATTCGTCTTATTGGCCCACAATCAGAACACTACTTAACGACATATATGCCATTTTTGTTCTGTCAAAACACAAAATATTCAAAAGGGGAAATTTAAATTTCTATATTTAAATATTTAAGAAATATGTTCATGATTGCTTTCTACTTTTCATTTCACTTTTGAATAAATAAATTATACATAATCAATGAGGTATTCTCTTTTTTAAATATTGAACCCATATATTACATTTAAAAATGGAATTTAATGTTGGGACATTATTTAAGAATGGGTTTAACAAGCCATTTACAAACAATTATATTTATTCGTCTTTTTAACCTAAGATAAAATAATAATATTATTATAATAATATTGATAATATATATATAATAATATATAATATATATATAAAAATATAATATATAATATAAATAATAATAATATTAATAATATTAATATTAATAATAATATATTAATAATAATAATATAAATAATATATATATAATATATAATATAATAATAATATTATAATAATATTGAAATGTATTAAACTTGTTTTGAATGTATTTAATTACATTGAATATATAAAATATATAGGAAGTTAATGTTTATTGTATTATAATATAAAATTTTGAAATACATCATACGTATATCTAATACTTTCACTGAATAATATCACGTTCTACATTATATTAGCAACAAATTAATCAAAGAAAATAGTGCTAATCTAGTTTATTTAAATTACTGTGTTTATATTTATTTCATTTATTTATTTTAAAATATATTTTGTTTAATAAATTATTCAATATTCTATTTGTAATCTTCAGCATTTACAACAATATCTTAATTGTCAAATATTTATATTAATAAATGATCACGCTTCTAATAAGTGCATTTATTTTTCACATTATAGTAAGCAATCTAATATAATATTTCACACCAAATAACTTTGAGTGGTGTATTTATTATTTTTTTTAAAACCATACAGCACAAAATATTATTCAAAATAATAAATTTCAAAACACATTATATTCACACGATTTGACAAATATTTATAGACAAACAAATATAGATATATATGCGAGTGTCTACGACATATATACTGACCTACGGTCTTATTTTAAAATAATATGTACAGAGTTTCCAATGCATGCAATTTACAATGATAATATATGTAGACTTATAAACTACAAGTAGGATTCTTGAAGCAGAGCAAACTGTTGCCTTGCATGACTATGCATGGCATCATTATTATGATTCAAATTTAAGAATCGAATTGTCTTTACATTCCAGCGGTCAACCTTGGACTGGTTACAACAGTCGTTCCGATACGAATAGGAGGGATTGTTCGAGTCGGAGTTCTGCTTCGAGCAGTTGGAAAACACGCTGATAAAGATGCGACGAAACTTTTGCCCAAGCGCACAGTAGAGGACAAAGTTGATGCTCGAGTTGAAGATGACGAGAAAGTTGCGCACCTCTGAGACAACATCCCACCCAGAGGTAAAAGCCGGGCAGTTGTAGAGACCGAAGTAGATGTTGTATATCAAGGCTGGAAATTGGCAGACAATAAACACACTGACAATACAAATGATTATAAGTGTCACATTCTTTTCCCGATAGCCATTGACGCGAAAATCAATTCGACGGTTTCGTTGACTGCGACGTACTTCGCGTATGAGCAGATAGTTCATTGTGCAAAGGATAGATATAGGGACAAGGAACATTACTAGAATGTAGCCCCAGGTGTAATAAATCATGTGAAAATTGATTTTCCTTGCACTTTTGAATGTGCACGATTTATTGAGTGCCGGCTGCTGTTGACTCTGGTTAGCGGGGTCAATGTTGCGATCGATCGGCTGATTGACATTTTCAAACCAGCGAGGCAAATTGTAAAGAATGCTTCCCAGGGAGAAGACCAGCACCCCAATGACCGCTCGACGGACAGTACAATTGGTGACAGCTTTGAGAGGGTGGCACACGGCGATGTAGCGTTGAACGGTGAAGCAGACTGTGATCCATATAGTCGCCGTCTGAGCGGTGAGCCCAACTGGGTAGACCACCGGTGTTATCACGGTAAAGAAGGCGTCCAGGTTAGTCGTGCTGCCGATCAGGTGGTGGAGAGAGACGAGAAAGAGGGCCGACAGGAGGAGAACTGAGTCCCAGATGGCTAGAGAAATTAGGTATATGGAGATGTGCGTTCGCATTGCTCGGCTGTAAAGGACCCGGACAGACATCCCGTTCCCCAGCAGTCCCAGGACGATTACCACGAAGACGATGTAGCCGTTGAGGTAGCGGTTGAGTTTTATGCTGACTGTCTCTATTGCATCCGTCATGGTTGATTGATAATGGATTTTAAAATACCGACTTCAAATTTGTAATGCTCAAAGGAAAGCGAGAGCTACACTTTTTAAAATCGTAATTGTAAAACAATTCACTGTCCATAACAATTACATGTGGTTTATTACAGATTATTTCATGTCTGCCTGTTTCATTGGTCGACCGTATTTTAGAGAGGATTTCTATTGATGCAGGTTGCTGCAAGTAATCCACATATATTATTAAATGTTATATTTATATATTTATATATGTATGAGCGAATGATAGTGGACATTCAATAACTTTGATAACCGATATTTTATATTTAAAATATCATAATCAAATAAATATATGATTTCATCTTCGAATTTTTAATAAAACAGAATTAATCTTTTACCAATACATTAATATGAACAATAATAACATATGAAATATTAGAAGCAGATAATGTATAGAAATGTCTTGTCTTCAAACCATTAAAACATATTTAGACCTTGTTATCAGATTATAATATGGATATAATGTTAAATCATTTAATAAAAGTTTAATACAACAATATATTATATAACGTTTTAAATAAAGTATTATTTGTGAACGCAAACGTTACAATATTAGACCGCCAAAATTTCTAAAAAGGAAGCTTTTTCTGAATGTTGCAATATATGTTAATACATCTGTCGTATTTACTTTCATTAAATATTTCGTGTCTAAATTTTTTAAAAGTTTCAAGCAATACATATAATTGAGTAAAAGCAATTAAAATGTAAAATGTAATAGTTTAATTATATGTTTAATTTAAATGAACTATATGTTCAATATAAAACAATTTCATTATATGAATTCCCTTAATGAATAGTATACATTTTTATTCAGAAGGGAAAATTTTTTTTTTTACAAAATAAAGGTTAAAACTTTGATTATTCAAAAAAAATTATTCACACACTTCTAAAATAACATGTAGGCGTTTTAATCTGCAGACACGAATTCAATAAATTAATATTAAGTAATTGTGTTTTCTATCTTAGAAAATTATCTTCTTATCTAATTGAGGTCAGAACAAATTGAAACATATAAAATATTCTTGCTTTCTTAGTATCTGAATAATAGTTTTAAATTGGTTACTCATTTAATTTTTATGTCAGTTTTAATTTAATCTCAAAATTATAAAAAAGACTTTCTTTATGATTTATTAAAAAAATTGTTTTACTTCTTTATTTTTATGGCTTATTTGTTAACGCTACAACAGTATGTGCATCGAAGCAATTTATATTAACTTACCGTATTATTAGAAAATGAAGCTGTGAATTAATAAATTGATAATAATACGATAAATTGTTATTACATAAAAGTCATAACAGATACTCTCCGAATATCTGCCTTATTGTCTGACATATTTATATATTATTAAAGTTTATAATTTTAAAATGATAACAGTTTCGAATTTTAAAACATTGTCCTTCTTATATTTTTCTTAACTTAAAATTAAATGATGTACACGCAAAATATAAATGCATACACACTTATATATATTTGTAATATAAGCAATCAGGTGATATTTTAATTAAATTTAAAAAAGTATGTATTTTGATCTCAGTATCTGTTTACACAAACAATCAGTGACGGATTAAGGGCCCTGATTCTGGAGTTTATGAATCGCGCCAACTTCACCAATGACTTTTACAATAGAGCCATGGTCACTCACAAGAGTTTTTCATGCCAAAGGTTAAACTAGACCCAGCATCTTAACCACTCTACCATTCCCATAAATATTTAATCTGCGAATCGCCATTATAATATATGTATAACTTAACACAATGGTTATAAAAGATATAATCAGCTGCTTATTATTATTATATAACGCTAATTTAGATCTCTAGATTTTGTTATTTTGACGTGTGGAAAGCTATTTTGTCATCTTTAATGAAGATCTTCAATTGGAAAATAAAACGTAACACACACAGTCGATGCGATACACACGATTGATGACGTCACCATGAAAACCATAATGGCAAGGTCTCCAAATAATTCATGTAATAAATCGACGGCAATGTAGTCCTGATGTTAATCCTTGAGCCCTCGTATTGTTTTACCAGTTATTTGACAATGTAAACTGCTTTATCATTTAACAAATTGAAATCATAAATATAAATATATACAGAAGTTATAAAGTAACTCACAAGTATGAAAGTATCATAAAATATGCAATAAATTATATATTTGGCAGTAACAAGATGAAACTAAATGATCTGTTATTAACATAATGGTCTTTTCAACAATTAAGTTGTTTATAGTTTATTATTTTGTTCACTATGCATGACAATGATACTTTGAAAGAATATATTCCTTTTAAATATGACGGAAGAACAAATGTTGCGCGCCATATTATGCTTCAACTTTTTAATGTATACACTAAATATATATTACGCTAAAATATAGAAAGAAGATCATTTATTTCTGGATGAGATCGTATTAAAGAACGCATGAACTTCGTTGTCGCGAAGAGAATTTATTACGTAGTCAATCAAAATAACAAGATTACAAATAATCGACTTTAATGGATTGTTTTAATGTGAATAATATTTCTATAACAAAAGTTTAATTTGCACTTTATATATTTTAAAAAGCAATTAAATTGTTTACCAAAATTAATAAGTTTAGATTTTTTCACAAAATGGAATGTCGAATAAAAATATATAATATCTAAAATATTATCGTGAACCTTGTTTAAAAGTGCATAATACCCGTGTATTGTAGTATCAACGTTATGTTATAAGATAACCAACTTGAAAATACTTCAACTAAGAAATGAAGTGCCTAGAAAACAATTTCAACTCATTTTTAGGAAACTTGCCATCTTTCCGAATCAGATAAATCGATGACATTTTAGCCTAGATAACAAGTAATTTATTATTGTTCTTTGTGTCTCGTTTTTATAACTGCTTTAATAGTCATCATCGTATTTTCAGTTT
Source organism: Coelogynopora nodosa (assembly GCA_034780555.1). NCBI lineage: Eukaryota > Metazoa > Platyhelminthes > Proseriata > Coelogynoporidae > Coelogynopora > Coelogynopora nodosa. The sequence goes on along the minus strand of JAUZND010086186.1, from coordinate 6,353 downwards.
ATCTCGGTGGGAGGAGATAATCTTTAATGCTTTCGTTACAATATTTTCAGTATTCCATTTTTCAATTTAGCAATGAAAATATAACAAAATATTCGTTCCTTTACACAAATTATCGTGTCTAACAATATTATTATGTTTATTTATTTTGACAAATATTATTTTTTATGTATTTAAAAACATTAATTTTAAAACAAATTTAAAATTAGCAGTGTTATTACATGTTGCATTTCCTTCAAACGATGGTCTGTTTATTTTTATTGATGTGTAAAATACTGTTTCAAAAGAAGATAGTATTTTATATATAACTTTTAATAAATTTAAGTCTTCTCTTTGCAAATATTTTTTTATTTTTTTGTCTTAGATTAGATTAAATTAAATAATATATTTTCAGTGCCTTCTTATGAGGTTTTATTATGAGTAGAGAATATAATTAAAAACATTTAAAAGGAATACATGTCAGCTACTCACCGAAATTTGATTGATAATTTCTACTTTTAGAAGATGAATTATAGTTATTTTGAAATCTTTTCACGTTTGTTATTTAATTATGATATAGTTGTCTCAAATGTTTTTATTTTTTAGTTGAACTTTCGAAAACTAATCAGCCAAATGTTTTATTCATTTATTTTGTTTTATTATCGGTTTTCAAAATGCAATATTTCAGTTATTTCATTATAAATTCATATCAATGATTATTTGATTTTCTTTTTAAATTAAACATTTTGATTAGTTAATGTCATTAAGCAGCCTGAATACTTTTCTTTTCCTGCACCACAAAACATCATATTAATATATAGAAAAGCGTAAAAGAAAGAAATGGCCTAGCTAAACGATTGTAAAAATATATCACTTTCACTTTTGATGCAGTTCAAAAAGGACTCAACCAATACTACTTGTACATAAAAATGTTTTGTTACATGCATCATATCTTGTTTTTTTAATATTTGAAGACTATCAGTCAGTTAGAAACCGTAATGAGTTAAACAATGATAGAAAATTAAAGTAATGTAATTTTCACGCACTAACATATGTTTTATTGTCTGTAATTCATACTTGTTTTATGAACAATATGAATTAATATTTTCCATATTTTTTAGAGTGGCCTAATTTATGGTGAATGTTGTATAATTTTTATTTTTATTTTTTGATACCTGAAGCACAAATGATTAATATTCATTTATAATAATAACATTCATTACAAATATTAAACTTATGAAATATATTAAAAATAAAAAATAATGCACTAGATATTTTAAATCTTGAAGATATTACATAAAATAAAATATGAGATTTAAAACAGCAGGTATTAAAGATATTTAAAAATTAGATAAATTTAAAATAATATTTTTAAAAACAAGAGGTATTAATTACATTTAAAATATTACATTAATAATAATCTGATTTTTTTAAAAAAACATGATTTATTGTAATCAACTGCGTAATCAATGTTTTAAAAAAGTGACAACATTATTTTATTCCAGAGAATTCCTTCATTAGCTAGCATTACGATAAGATAAGATAACTATGTAAATAAAAAAAAGCAGATTCAACTATGTGTGAACAACAGTCTGCTATAAAATAATGCCTCTATACATATGCAGCTACCTCTTTCCAAAAGTGAATTACGATCAATTTTTATATTTTTTCGTGTAATTATTTACCAATTATGTATACCAGTTATCATATTATTATATGCGAACAATTATCTATATTCAAATGTTAAAGTTGTATGATCATACATACATGTGTGCATATATATATACATATACGCTTAATTTTAATTGTATAGATATAATGTTATAATATTTATTTTTAAAAGGTAAAATATATAAAAGCAGCCAATTATTTATTTATTACAATGTCTTGACAAAATAGAAAATAGTACAATGACAATTTGGTTGAGTCAATCGCACAGAAAAAACAAATCAATTAAAATGATGATGTGTTGTTAGCCGCATTTATATACATTTAATACTTGTGTAAATAAGAGCCAGATCTGTTTCATGAAATAAGTAAAACACATAATTAGCAAGTCATTGAAGTAAGAATGTCAAATAATATAAATATAATTTGTATTTTTTCCAAAATGTACAAATGCCATATAATTGTAAAAGGACCCAGCTTTCAAATACTAATATCAATTGTTAAGTATTTTTTAATCAAAATTATGCGGGCAATATATTTATGTACCTAAAACACTTCTATATATTTCTCTCTCAAAAAAACTTAATTTTAGTTTCAACAGCAGTTAATTATCACTCTACCTAAAGCAATTGATTAATTTTGAAAACCTAAAGAAATCATAATTATGAAAGAGGTTAATTGCCAAACGCTATTTTGCATAAACTATATTCTTGACATATATGATTTCTCACATCATTTGAGTATTTTTGTGTTAACCAACAAACAACAAAAGTTGTTCTGTTTAAATTGTCGTCCAGGATAGCAAGAGATTTTAAACTTAAACTCAATTTATACAAACCATGGATTTAGACTTCATATCGGTTTTGACAAAAATATCACAATTCATCATTACAATATTTGTTTCCTATATTATAGGCAGCTGAAGTGCAATTGCATCTAAAATTGCATAATATATTGTGTTTATATATTTAGATTCTTTCAAACTATTAAGCTGAATAATTAATCAAATAGTTCAGCTGTTGACATCGTTTTATACTTTGTTTTAGTGTTACTTTCGGTTTAAGTTTTAGAATGTCTTTAAATAAAGGGGGCTGAATTTTAGTTTTAATGGAAATTGTATACACATATACTCTGCCCAGTAACTTGTCATAGTTAAGTTACAACTTTTTTAGAATTTTAGATGTTTCTAAATTTATGAACATGAAATCAGTCAACTCAATTAGACAAAAAAGTTTTTTAACAATTAATTTGTTACCTATTTGTTATTGTGGTTTAGCCATTGGCACATTTAGCCATTTGGCACCATCAGTTTTCATTTTGATATACAATGTAAATAATTACGAGTTATTACATATCTGAAACTTTTTAATCCATTCGACTGTAAAACCTAAATATATTATTTTGCTGTAACTAAATGTCGTATTTTTATATTAATGTAATATAATATATAATATTTATATAGTAATAATAATATATTATTGTATCTTTCATCAAATCTGAATTAATCATTTTGTAACTTGAGAGAATACTGTTATGTAACATTTTAGAGATGTGTACAAATAGTCGAACTAATTCTGATATGGGTGGATCTCATATGTACCTATGTATGTTTCAACATGATTAAGCAACACGATAATTTACTTTTTCAATGTATCACGTGATATAACACTTTTTTTATGTAACGTGAGTAGTATATGACTTCGGAATGGATTACTTTGAATTTATAAATTTTATTGCTATTTCCTAATTCATCATATTGTACATAGAAGGGGAAGTATAACATTGAGGGTGGATAACAAATGACAGCGTTATAAACCATCTAAAATTAAAAAAACTATTTGATTTATGAAAATAATATATTATTTGTGCAAAACGACAACTTATTTATAAAAATAGTATATTATTTGTGCAAAACCACAAATTATTTATGAAAATAATATATTATTTATGCATAATGACAAACTAAAATATAACATTTAAAATATTATTTAAATTGTACGTTTTAGATAACCAAATAGTATCACAAAAGAACATTCTAATATCAAAAATATTATAAAATATGCTTAACATGTAAGAAAATATAACATTTATTGTAAATGAACCATGTTGTAGACCATCGAAGTTATTAGAAAACTTATACACAATGATTACATTTCATGATAATTTTATGAAAATTCACTTATATTTAAAATCGGAATTGATCAGGCAATATAGAACGAAACAAACAGTGTAAGAGACCATCTAAAAATTTTTTTAATATTTTATTTAGAAAAAAAATTTATTTGTGCAAAACGAAAAATAATTTTTTTTAATATTATTCAAATTTTACATTTCGCATATCCAAATAGTATCACAAAAGAACATTCAAACCATCAAAACATTTTTTTAAATAAAAGATACCTAACAGGTAAAAATATAAATATTGTAAATTAACGAAGTGGCGGACCAAAAATTAATAGCAAACAATTAACAAATTTTATGATAATCTGGTGAACATTCATTTATATGCCCAATCAGAATCAATTAAGACAATATAGAACAAAACAGGGACTGTATGAGACCACTTAGAATAGATAAATCATAAACAGATAAGATAATCCAAAAAATGTATACTAAATACAACCAACTAGATAGTTTATAAACATAACTTACGTATGATAAAGTTTTAATCATGAAGAATAATTGTCCTATATGCAAAACGCTATAGTTCGAATTCCTGCAGACTTACTGCGTGTACACAAGGTACTGTTTAACGCACGAGAGCTTACTTCGATCAAGGATTTATTGTTACTGTCGGCTCTCTTTTAACATTTAATGCAAAAACTTTTTTTGCATCTACGGAAATATTCTTCAAGAAATCGATTACCTACAAAACTGAAAAGACAATTACTGCACTCAACGAAACGAAATTCCCAAAGTTGCCTTGCTGCATTGATATCAATCAACACAAGATGTCGAACAAAAAATTAAACTAAAATCAATCAGTGACAGACGAGGAATCAATACGGTCCGACGATGAGGAGGAAACATCAATAAAATCGATGGGAGATATGGCGAGGACCAGGAGGAAGAGAAAGAGTCGATGCTTTTGACTACAATTCTGGAGGACATACAGAAAAGCCTAAAGAAGAAATTGACCCTGAAAGAGTTGAAACATAAAGTACAAGACAATATGATGAATTGTATTGAACTATCCAATTATATGAAAAACGACGAGACAATGGAACGAATTGAAGAAGTGGTTGAAAAAAGTCAAGAAGATACTCCTTTTGTCACCTATAATTCAGCTCTACGGGTGCGTGATGCATTGAACTCAATTAAAGTCGCACATGTTGGTGACGATGTTGATGATGATATTGACACATTTAATAATAGAATGCGTCAATTATATTAAAGTACATTTTCATCTTAAACTATATATATAATGAAGTACTACTGTGTAACTTTCTTATATATATTACCATTTGCTCTATCCTGCTGATATTTTACACTTTAATAAAAAATTGGATTCATAAAATTTTTCTTTATTGATTTGAAATAAAATTATTTAGGCCCACTTAGTCGGAATTCCCATCAAAACCAATATGTAAGTAGCAAAATCAAACTGAGTGTACAAGACTTAGTCAGAATCGGAGAATAGACGACTTGTATTATGGTGGTGAGTCATCTTATCAAGTTTGGGGTAGGAGTCATTGTTAAAGTAGAAAACAATATTTGTGAAAATGAAATATATTCTCAAAAGTATAATTTTTTTCATTACAAACAGAAATTTAATAATCAATTGGTAGTGCAGGACACCATAATTTTTTACATAGTTGAAGATGCATACGCCTCTTCGTTCCACTCCCTCCTGGACATAAGTTCCAATCCTTTTTAAAGTCTCTGAAATAAATCCAAAGTTTTAAATATAAAAAGACAAGTATGTGTTAAATAAAATTGATTTATTATTAGCAATGTGTTAAATTTATTTACATTAAAGGCAAATTCAACATATGTATACATTAATGGGATAGTGAAAATGTTTTACAATTTATTTTACATAACCACTGTTTTTTTTCTATTTGACGGAGATTCATCATCATCATCTTTCGTCTCTGGCATTACACACTGATCGTCTGATTCCACGTCCTCCTCTGTCGACTGGTCCGTCTCGGGCTCGATTTGGAATAAAGGCTTTGCTTTCCTGTATCGTATTTGATAAATCTTGAAAATCACGCTGTATTTGTAGTCCTTATTTCCGTGGTCAACGCAGAACAGGTTCGTTACCCGAATCACGAGTTGGTATGACCCTAATCCGAACAGAAATATAGTCGGTATCTTCTTACCACGCCAGTCGAAAGCCTCAAAGTCCAGGGCCAATTTTAACCACACAGTCTGTCCTTCTTCTGAGTAGGTGGGTTTCATTTTGTAACCATTGCCCTTGTCGGAGAGTTTACACAGACCTTGTTCCACCCTGGATTCAAAAAATTGAATTGCCTGGAAAAGCGCGCAATCGTTATCCTTCTCAATTAGTAGGACGCCGTGTTCCGTAGTATATGTGCGGATTTTCTTCTCCAATATGCTGGATCTAATATACAATTGCTTTTTTGACTGGGTCTGCAGTGTCCGTATCGCGTTGAGCTTCTGGCCTGCGTTCAATCCTTTCTCGACTAAGCCAGTAGAAAATTGGTTCGAGTTTCCAATTGTAACGTGTTGTAAAGTGTTGCTGA
>JAUZND010086175.1:0-15591 GCA_034780555.1 Coelogynopora nodosa | reverse complement strand
TTCGTTAATCCGACTATTTGTAATCCGACGGATATTTGCAGGGAACCAAAGGGGTCGGTTTAACGAGAGTAGACTGTCGTAGCCTATATGTAATACTAAAATAATAACATGTAGAGAACATATAAATTGCAGAATATATTTTTTTAATATAATATATTATTCGTAGCAAGAAATAAAAAGTCATATGTATCTCATTTTATGTTGTTCCACAAAAAATTATAATTATACACTTTAATAAATATAGACCTATGATGAAGTAATTTTATGTTTAGAATATTTCATGGAGGGAGAGATATAGTTCTACACTTTTTAATAATAAATTTTTTTACTCAGAGCGAAGCGTATATTCTATGATGTTCATTTTTTCTGTCAATGACCAAAATAGTTTCAGGTAATACAATTCTAAACAAATTTTGTCCCACTTTATTATGGTACAGTGGTAGGGTAAAATTAATGATTTTTTTATGTTTTTATTTTTTTGCTAAACGAGAATTACAAGTATTTAATTCATTGCAATTATTTATAAGACCTAAATATCAATAAATATTAAAATGTTTTTAAATTGTTATAATAATATTTCTGTTTTCTTATAAAAATAAGTGTAACATTCTGCATATAACCAAGCACAATTGGAATTCTCTGCAGCCGTTTCACATTATTATGCACTTTTAATGGTTATACGTAATTGTTTGCATTCAAGCAAACATGTCATCAATTTCATAAGGTGGGAACAAAGGGGACGTGCCCCCCCCCTACAAATTCAGAGTTGGTGTAAAAATAAATATTGAATTTTTGTGAAGAGGGAGGAAAATTAAATCTATCGTTACCAAATTAATTAATTACTAAAAAACAAGTTTTCCTGGGAAGCTCAAAATTGCTTATGTAGATAGATGAATTCCTTTAAATATTTTATATAAAGTTATAATAGGAAACACATTAAACTAATTAGGAAAGTACATATCTAATAACACTCATAATGAATGATACACTAGCAAACATATTAACATCAGCCGCGGTATTTATATTTGAGTATTTTTTTGGATTACATTTATCACAGCGTATTTTTTTCACACTGATAATCTTTCAAGGACTCTGCAAGGGGCAAGGCTGTCTTCAGTTGAAGGAAAACAGGGGGGGTATTCATAAAACGGGGAAAAAAGGAAAGATTAGGAAAAGTGAAATAAAAGTAAAAGACAAGGATCGGGAATTGTTGAATTACGTAAATCAGGGGGAAATAGCCAGGCAAGCTTACTAAAATATAGTTAAGAATAATATATCGATTAATAGTCTATTGCCGTTATCAATAATTTACTAATATGTATTATATATGTTAATTATTCGAATATATTTCGATGTCTTATTTTGCAAACTTTCTCCATATTTAAATATACATTCTCTAAAATTTTGATTTTAGATTATGTTTAATAAATATTTCTATATAAATAAAAGTATTTTCTATTGAAATAATTTACCCAGTTATACGATACAGAGTAAAGTAGACATCCCAAGTAACCCCTAAAATTGCCGGGAGGTTGCCGCGAGGTTAAATTGCTTTGCCAAATTTGCCGAACACTTTGAAGGTTTCCTAGAGGTTGCCGCGAGGTTGTTAAAATAACGTTATACTTGGGAGTTGTTTGAGCGTCGCCTCGAGGTTGCCATATAGAAATATGTTTTTTTATTTTTAGTTGTTATATATATTAAAAAATTATAATAATGAATGAAAATGTTCGTGATATATACAGTATGATACTAAAATTAACAAACATTTAGTTTTAAATATTTAACTTATAAAATATATAAAATAAAATATTATGTATTAAAATATATATAAATATATTAAAATTATAAATTAAAAATAATATATAAAACCAGACTAATTCAATTTATTTATCCGAAGATGCGGTTAAATTCACGATTGCCACAATAAACTGTTGGTCAGCCTGACGGGGCAGCTTCTGAAGACTGTATGAAGAAGAAACGAAAGCAACGACGTTGCTATTCTAACTCCAGTGAACTGGTTTGTTTTAAACGTTTAAAAAGTATTAAAAGAGGCATCAATACATTGATATCTATAGGCTATATTTGTCTATGGGGCACTGTTTTCAACCAGATGATCATTGTTATGTATCGCACAAATGTCACAATGCCTTAGTTAGTATTTTTGTATGTAGTGTATATTAATATGTAGTGGTTACGCAAAAAACTGCTTTTTGAAAAAGGCAAACAGCTTTAAATATATGCTCGTTTTTAAAAATCAATAACTCATTTAGATTATTTTGTAATAAATATGACATTGAAAAAACTTTAAACGACTCTCATTTTAGTTTGACATGGCCGATTTCCACAGTTTTTGTGTAGATTCTTTATCGACTTTACACCCCACTTATAGTCTATTTAACTATTTCATAATGTAGAATGGCTTAATTATAATTATTATACACATACGCATCAGTGATCATATCCCGTTTCCCGTTCAATTATTATATAATTAGTTCATTCACTAATAAAGTGAAATACACATTACAAAAACATAACAAAAATGCATTATTAACCTTATTAAAATTTAACTTTTAAACATTTTCAATGAAGCGCGCAATATGACTACGTTCCGTATTGTAAAAAATAATATTTTGTCAAATTTACGATGTCCTGCAACAAAATATAATTAATTTATGGAGCACAATTTAAATGCATTTAACATATTTTTAAACATTTTTGCAAATTACATGTTAATTTAATGTTCTAAAGTTTATAAATTATTATAATGTAGAACATATTATAAATTTTCGAAACCATTCAATCAGTAGCGTCCCTTTAATTGAATTTATAAAGTTATACTAAACGAAAGGGTCGTTTTTCTATTTATTAGGAATTTCTAAGACATAGTTTTAAAATTTGTAGGAAATTGACTTTGTATATTTGTAAAAAAATTGTTTTCGAGTGTCTGACATTTATGACTGAAAATTATGTTCTATTAATATGAGGTTATAATTTAATTATAGAACATAATTTCTATTTGAAATTAAATTTCAATAATTAAAGTTTTATTAATGAAGTTTAATATTAATAAATACTAATAAAAAATAAATACTGTAGTTTTTATTTATGCTTATTTAAAATATATGCATAATGTATAGTGTTGCATAGAAATAGATATACTGTAGAATTAAATGTTAAAATGAATGTAAATATATGTGCATATATTTAATTTTAATAATATTATCATTAATATATAAATATTTTCTATAAATTTTAACTTACATATAATGAAATCTCTTTAGCAAAGGCAAAGTACCTACTGACCTTAAATTGTTTACATTTTGGCATCTATTTCTAACCTACATTTAATAATAATATTATTTTATAGTTCAGTCATGAATGACAATTATGAAACCTATTTAATTTTGATATAGTCTCATACTCATAAACATAATCTGACTATGACTACAGGTGTGTTGGAAGTGGCTGAGCCAGGGGGGCCCAGCCGGCTGCCCTCCTCACTTTTTAACCTTGGAAGGCCTGAGTATCTTTGACTTTAGTTAGGCCTCCCCACTTTTTGTAGAAAAAATTTATAATTTCAGTAAACATATTAATTTTTAAAGGTTTTTGCAGTTTTATGCTATATAATTCTAAAATAAATTTTGATCAAGGTCCCATTACTATGACAGGCCCCCCCACTTTTTAAAACGCTCTGATGCGCCTGGACTATGTCTAAAGCCCTCCACACACGAGGCAATTAACAGAGACACAAGACATTGCATCAGCTGACGAAATGTCTTGTGTCTTATGTCCTGATTGCCCACACACGAGGCAATAAGACATTAGACATTATATCACATCAATGAAATGTCTCGGGAAATGTCCACATGTGTGGTAGCTGAGCAATAAAATATAGCAGTTGAGCAACAAATTTTAAATATCAGTTCAGTTGAAACATAAGACACTAGATACTCAAATTCAAACCAATAAAAAACAATTATTGATTTTTTAAACAGCTGATTTATGTAAAAATAGTCAAAGTACCTACTGCTGTGCATACAATAGATAAATTATATCCGACCATCATATGAAATCATATTATAATCCAAATACCTTTTGATTAGACATTCTACCAAATATGCTAAAAAACAAGAAATTGAATATTAATTTTTTAGTAAAAATTTACCAAAAATTCACTATTTTTTTTAGTATTTAAAAAATTTGGATTTCAATTAATAATAAATAGCTTGACACATTTCCAGTATAATTTTCCCAAAGATGATTGCAGTGAAATTCTTATACTAAATGTTAGGTCTTCACATGAGAATCCTGTCGCTAAAAATTGGTAGTTGGCCGCTAATCTTTCTTCCGGTGAAATTGAATCTGTCATTAATGTCCACATTTTTATAATATTCGGAAAATCATATTTAAAAATTCCTTGAAATTTCGATGCATTCATATGCCAATAATTCAAATAATTGCCAGGCTCCTCATGTACAACTCCCATAACAGCTGCATGTGGGAACTGGACATTCTTTTCCTTAACCATTTTTTTGTCCAGCATTTTCTCTCTTTTATATTAAGTGATAGCAAAAAAGCAACAATAGCCGCCTTTTTTTGTTTCAATAATACCATTGGCATTTTAGCAATAAACAATCATATTAACAATAAATTATATACTTATCACTTGCATCTTGTGTCCCATTTTATCGCTACTTGTGTGGATACTCAGACACAAGCAACAAGAAATTTGATGTGGGACATTTCATCGCTTGTGTCTCGCTTTATTGCTACATATTGTGTGGAAGGCGGACATTTCATCGGCGATGTAATGTCTTGTGTTTTGTATCCTTGCTTTATTGCCTTGTGTGTGGGGGGCTTAATAAGTATATAGTCATAGACAGTTGAGAATGGAATCCCTTATTTTAAAAATTATGTTCATAAAATATTTGTTATTAACATTTGGCATCTGTGACTGTAATTAGTCTATAAAAAACAAAATTATATAAGATTGAGAATGAGATAAATAATTAATTTTAACCTTATGAACAAAAATTAAAATTAAACAAAGGAATAAACAATATATTAAACAAAGCAATATATTTATTAAAATTTTAAAAGTAATAATTAAAGTCATTCTAATATCCTTTGTCTAAACACAATTGTTATTTGTTTACTCTCATTTTGTAAATAGCATAACAAAACTGACCTAGATTAGTAAGATAATTATATATCTCTAATAATAATATCTCTAAAGTTATCTACAATATATCAATTAATATTCATCAGCAACTTTGCAATATTAATTTTGAATCAATGTGATTAATATAATTATTTAAATATTACATACTTTACTTAGTAAAATTTAAACAATCATCAATGTTTTTAAATTAGCAGGAATATCTATAAATTAATTTTATTAATTTTAAAACACTTATTAATTTTTTATATAATATACTTGAGAAAATGGTGACACTTCAGTGATGTAATAATTTTTTTAATTTAAAACCATTTTATTGACATAATTATTAAAAGTGTTTTTTTGGTGGTAAAATGTTTTGTGCTTTTAGATATGCAAAGCACTGGACTATTTTATTAGTTAATTTGAATATAAAGAATTCCTGGAAAATATAGCTTTATTGATGTTTTTAGATAAAGTATTGCCAAATTATAATACATTTAATAATAAATAAATGTCTATTCATTCCATTGTAACCCTAGTTACTAGGCCTCTGGTTCTCTGAGTTAAGTGTCAAATGTTTGGAAAACATGTTATTCACCATGGTTGAGCTCAAGGAATAGTCAACTCCTTACTCTGTAATGGGCAGTTAGTGGATCCAATATATATCAGAGAACAGACATTCAGATACACAGAAAATGGGCATTACTATTAGTAAGTAAGATAATAGTGAAATAACATACTTTCATTTTAGAATCTTTAGTAGTTACTTTTCATAATTTGATATCCTAGTAGAATGTCACTACTAATCATCACAAAGAGTCTTAGAAAATTAAAATAGTTTATACAAGAAAGACAAATGACACCCCATCTTTACAAGCTTTAAGAAGCTTCTGAGTACCATTTTTGCATTCTTATACTTACGAAATAAATTATAATAAAACTAATTTAAGGTCTACTATGCTTCACAGTCTTAAGAATTAAGAGGTACATTAAAAGTAAGATATTCTTGAAGGTCATGCATTTAGTATCCAACAAATATGCCCTCATTTAGCTTGGCTAATGAGATTTTAAGGAAATTATTTGCAAGGTGTTTGAATCATGCTATATTTGACTTTGCTATTGCATTCACAAAGTTTTTAAATAAACTTAATTTTATGTGAAGTACTGTAAATAAGACTTTTCAAGGATAAATTAAGAGAAAAATTTATTATTATTAGTGTCATGTTTATTCTCATTGTCTTGCTAATTATGACATGTGCGTTAGTTATTAAGGTAAAATGAAATATCTGCCTATTTCACAATTTTGAAAAATTTTTATTAGAAAAGAATTACTTTATATTTACATAATCACACATATTTACATAGATGATATACTAATGCACCTATTAAGCCTAAAAATATTTTCTCATTTATTGATTATTCTGTTATTTTATCTTGTTCTTTTCTTACTGCACTAGTATCATGCTCTATGGTAAAATGCTGTATCTGCAAATATTTATCTTTTGCTCAAATGTAAAGCCAATAATTATATAGAATCACTTATTTGTAAGCAAGATTGTGTTTTAATATATCTTTAAGAATATTTATATAATATTTTTATACAGGGCTGCCAGAAATTAACCGATACAAGCTTTTTTCATATATTTATTTTTACAAAATGAATTTTTTTGAAAATTAATATATATATATTATTTGTTCTTGATTTTATTTTATCATAGCAGACTAAGAAGTAAAATCAATCAATATGTGGTAGCCCTGAAGAGGGTTGTAATTGTGTTCTCATGTGGGGTTGAGGTATATACAAGTGGAAAAGGTGCTCAATAGTCAATAGTGCCTCCACTTGTTGACAGCGGCGAGGCATTGAAGTGAGTAAGGTGTAAAGGAAATCCATTGGGATGGAGTTGTAGACCTCTGGGAGGACCTCCTGTAGCTGTTGCATACCATGAATGACTTGTCTATCAAGCTCAGCCTTTAGGAAAGCCCATACATTCTCCATAGGATTCAGGTCGGGACTGTTGACTGGCCAGACCATCACTTTGATATCATTTTCTTCTATCCAATGACTTGTATGACGAGCAGAATGTGTTGTAGCATTGTCCTGTTGGTATGTGAAGTTAGGATGGGCTTGGAAGAACTGCAGGATGGCAATATAGCTAATGGCAGTGAGAGTCCCATGGATCCGGTGCAGTGGCAGTACTCTTAGGCTAGAAAAGGCACTCCATACATCATACTCCCACCTCCTCCTTGAATTCGGGGTTGTACAATATAATGCAATCTGCCAGCTCCACATGGGCTTCGGAAATACTGCCTTTGGGTGGTCTGGACAAGGTAAACAGGCGTTTCTTCACTGAAAAGAACTTTTGACCAATGCTCAGGTGTCCAGTTGACATGCTCTCTGGCCCATTGAAGTCATCTGGCTCGATGTCTTGCTGTCAAAAGAGGCTTCTTAGGAGAAACATATGAAAAATGGCCTGCCTGATACAACCTTGATCATATGGTGCTGGAACTGGCCTCTACTTAACTTGTCTTGACCTATTTAGCTGCTAGTGCCCTGCTCACAGCTTGAAGATTCTTGGAGGACAACTGTAAAATAGTTCCATTGACTTTTTCTTTTGTCCTTGACCTGGGCAGTTTTTCACTATTCCAGTTTTTTGATACTTTCTCATTAAGTCAGAAATTGTGTTTGGACGAACATGAAATTGTGCAGCAAGTTGTCTACAGGTTTGGCCAGTCTCCTTTAATGTGACTATTTGAAGATGTTGGTCATAGCTGAGCATCATAGTGAGCAAATAAATGCAATCAATAACTAAAAAAAATGTTTTACAGCTTTAAATATTATTTTTTTGTTAATCAATTAAACCCAATCAATTATGATTTGACTGTTGAAATGGACCTATCAGTGTTAAGAGGGAGATGTGCTGTGGTGAGAGGGGAAACAGGGCACTTAACCAGGAGAGTGCTTGCTAGCCCAAATGATGCACAGACATGTAGGAATTATGCAATCTGTATTATTGTAGGGTGTAGCATGACAAACCTAGTCACTACATGCATACAAATGAAATGCTGTGGTGACACAGACAGCTTAAATATAATTTGAATGTAATATATATCTGTTATTGATTTAATGGATGTGTGTTGCTTTATTAGATAGTGTATAAGCATGTGGTCCAAAAGTGAGGCCTTTAAATTAGTTATTTAAAAATGCAGAACAAAATAATAAAAATAATTACCTCAAACAATGTTTGTATCAGTTAATTTCTGGCAGCCCTGTATTTTCATAAAAGATTTGCTAAGTGTAATATGCATAATAAAATTTTGTTGCATCATCAGATCCGCATTGCCATAACAGTGGATGTTGAAATTAGACAAACAGACACTCAAAAAGTCAATTTCAACCATCACAAGCTTATCTACCACATGGTCAGTTCCTATGCAACTGCTCAGAGGTTCAGCACTTCTTTAAGTCCAATAATCATTGAAGAATCTCTCCTATTTACATCAATGCCTCTTTCATTGATCACACTTAACTTCTTCTTCTTCCCTCCACTTCCTGTCCTCCCAGGTTCACCCAAGTGACATCTCATAAAGGATTTTCATCCTAGCAGACAAGTAACACCTTGAGCTTTAAGGCTACATTGGATGTCTTCCTATGTTGACTCTTTGCACCATTGAATGGCCCAAATAACTGCTGTTTGTTTCCTTTAATAAGATCAAACAGGTACACTTTGAAAGCACTAATGAAGTTTTAACAATAACTATTACAATATAACATATTATAACTATAAGTAAATAACAAATCCTGTCACTGTACATCAGTATAATTGACTCAGATTATGTTTTAGTAGATAATTACCCAATTACAACTATTGTTTATATTTTTATACCACAATTTTGCAAATCCTATTCAATTTAAAGCAGTTAAACAGTTTATAATTAAGATGGTCATTTAACAAAGATCAGTGTGTATAGTATAGTGTTATACATTGTTATGCACACTAAAACATTTGAAATATATACTGATGTCTTTATATGTTTATTTACATTGCTTACAATGCAAATTCAAAATAATAGGTTTCCATAAAACATTAGAACATGGATTCATTCTATGGAAAAATTTCATAGAAATACACTTAAATACATATGTATTGAATTACATGTATAAGATGTGGAGTATAGAGTACATAGGATCTACTTAAGTTTGACATAGGTTTATTACTACGCCTATGCAAATTTTTATCATGATTCTGATACATGTTTAATTGTATTATGCATTTAAAAGATCTATAACAGCAAATAGTTTGATCATAAACTAAAATTCATAAGCCATACAAATAGAAAACAATTAAAAAGGATAGTGATGTTTTATAATTTATGCAGAAAATAATATTAAAAAGAGGTACAATGTGACCATATGTATAATACATATATACCAAAAATAGATATATGCATAGTTAAATGACATACACATATAATTGTAAGAGTCACTAGTGTTGATAATAACCACCTTGGAGACGAACCTCTATGTATATGTGATATGGAGTGTTAAAAGTGTTATGATTATAGTTTATAGTAGAAAATAGTCATATAATTGTCTCTGAAAATACTGTAGAAGTTGTTGTCAGTGCAACAAGTTTTCGTCATTATTAAAGTTGTCATGATAGTTCATCTCAATGACATCTTCTGGATTCAGAATGTGACCAACATGACAGATATTGTAGAGCAGGAAACACGCTATGACTATTCTGTCAGGGAACTTTTGTTTAGTGAGCACGAGGATTTTAATAACAGAAAATCTATTCTTAACTCTGAAGCAGCACTCAATAAAACATCAGACCTGTTCATTTGTGTGCCTGGTTGAAGGTATCTGTTTTGTAAAATTAAAATAACATAATTTGTTTATATATTTATATATTTAGGGTTAAAATCTAGGAGTGGAAACAGATTGTGGTAATGTTAAATTTGAAATGGAACCAATACATTTGAAGTAGAACCAAATACAGACTTATTTTAATTGCTATTCAACATCCAAAATTTGATATTCAGAGTTTTATTTATACATATTTATGATTTACTCATTTGGACCACCATTCACTGACTTTTCCAGACAAAAATAATGTTCTAACTTTTACTAGTGGCACAAGTACTGTGTATCTCAGAAGGTCTAAAACATCAATTTCACAAAAATAATAATTAACAACAACACTATTACTACAATAGTATGACATGACATTTTATATTAAAGAAAAAATAATTTTTCATTATTCACATATGCCCATAATGAATATATAATTTTATTATATAAAAGCATTGGCAGATCCTTTCTATAATTAATAGAATGATTTTTTGTAATCATGGGTCTATATGGTTTTTATATATTAAAAATATATTTGTTCTGCATAAAATAAATAATTAGTTAAAATATGTTGTTCTTTTAGTTCAAGTTTGTTATACATTCTATTGAATAGTTATAATAACATATCGTCTGAAATAAATTATTACTATTTTGTTCTTTTTAAATACTGCATATCAACCGAAACATTTTATGACATACACCATATGTACATTTGTTCACTGGGTTTTTGTCAACATGATTTCAGTCAGCAATGTCGGACATCGACAATCCAGCGGCCGCCAGCAGCTCTCTTGACCCCGCGACCAGTACAAAGGCCACAGAACCATCAACTGCAACCAGCAGTGCAGCCGTCAGTCAGACATCAGCAGCAGAAACTGGGGAATACACCACCGCCTCGGGTCGACCGGTTCGCTCCCGGCGCAGAGATTTCGACAGATCGGCGTTTACTACTGGTATAGAGTTTATACGTTCGCTCGTTACATATTTTTCAATGGATTTTATATAGAAAACTCGTGCATTTGTCTCTGTGACATTTGTGTAGTCGTGATGCTGTGGATTAGACACCCGCAGCTCAATGAAAAGCCTTTACACACCAAGTGGTACTTCATTTCCAACTTTTTTGTGTTGAGTTTATTCTTTTATAAATGTTTTAAAGAAGTCGGGTTTTGTATCAACCTTATATGTGTAATTTAGTAAATTTAGATGAAAATTATGATTAGTATTATATTTTTTAAAGCTAACTTTAAACTTTATCGTTACAACATAATATTCACAAACTAACACTACAACAACTTCACACACTATCCATAGTTTAGTCCTCATTCATTGACGAGTATAGAGTAACAAACCTTGATCACTCATTTTCTCTCCACCTTCAGTGTGTTCCTCTTTGGCCTTAGTCGGAGGATCGTCGGGTACAGCGGGGCCCAATGGCACTTCAGGTGTACAGAGGAAGTCGACGAGACAACGTGTTCTGGCCGCCAAGTTGAGAACGTATACCAACACTAAGCAGTTCTCCACCAAGGGGAAGTCTCGACGTATCATTCTCAAGAGAAATGTGAGTCTGGTGGTGATGTCTTTTTATCTGACCAGAGATAATGAGGATAGTGTAGTTTTAAAGAAGTCGCTTATTTAATTATTACTAATCTTAATTTTTAGCATATCCTGTTTAAAAAAACTAAAAATTGTTGGTAGGCCCTTATACTAACCTTGCTTATCATGGAAGTGGTTATTTTATCCTGTGTTTTTTATTAAAACAAATATGACAAAAGACGTGAGCGGTAAACAGTTGTTACTGATAAATTATTACACAGCGTTTCGTTTTTTTTGGAATTTTTACGAGAAATTATTTGAACATGTTACGGGATCCATTCTTTACAGAATAATTTAGTCAATTTTAACTTGGTACATTCTTGGAAAGCCCCGTTTAATCATGAAAACGTATAACTTGTAAATTCCATTAAATTATTAAACGAAAATTGTTTTTTCCCCCTATATAATCCATGTGATGCAGTATATTTGGCCACATTAAAAATTAATCACATTGTGTTTGTCTTAAACGAGCACTTTATACGCATTAATTTTCTTTAAATTCAGCTTATTAGTTTTGGTGTAAAGAAAAACTATTTGTTGAGGGTTATTGAATTGTGTTTCTTTCAACAATAACGAAACCAAATCTGGAAATTATAAAATAGACAAACGCTAATAAAGTAATAGAACATATTTGTAATGTAGATAATTAAGCATAAATGTCAAACATTATTAAAGTACAATGATAATGGATATAGTATAGGATATATGGAAGAACATAATTTATGTGTAAATGATAAATAGATGTCTACAAAATGTCTACTAATGTAGTAATTACTGATCATAATTATGTAGACGTAATATAATGATAATGTAATAATAATAATAAAATGTAAAGTCATATATAAAGTTACATAGTGCAGTATTTCTAACTTTTTAGAACAAGTAATATTTTGTATATTTTCTGTACTTTAATTGTTTTAATATTTAGCTAATAATATTTTAATATTGAAATTGTTTATCTCAACATCGTTTTAGCCAATCAAATCAACACCATCGATGGCGACCGTTCTTCCTGAGAGCAGAGTTCTACACAAGGTTTGTACAGAATTATATCCTTCATTCTATTTATCATCTATTTTTCGATATTTGAATTTATAGAGTACAAACATCTTTATATTTTTACTCGTAGAAATATATTGATTTTCAAAAACTTTCTACATTTTACATGATACAATTTTATATAATATTTTCTGTCGATTTGGAAATGCATAAATAAATTTTAAAAATGGTAATATATAGGTCAATTTTAACTCATGTGGTAGACAATGTACAACGTTTTCACCAGACGTGTAGGCTTTATGCAGTACATAAATTGTACCGTTATTTAAAATAAATTGAGTTGAAAGTTATGTATATCACTCAGGTATGGGATTGTTCAGGCTGAAAGGGTCATTTTTCTAATTCATCCAAAAATGGGAGGGGGGGTTGGTGCATGATACATATTTTTTAATTAAATTTTACTGCTTTTTGTTATTTCATATTTGAATTATGGTAAACTATAATTCTGAATTATATTCTCTTATGTTATTTAACTAAACTTTCAATTTCTGAAATATGTCACCCCTTCTTTATATAATTTATATGGCTGTTAATATACTATTCTTATACTGTATATGCCATTTATACATTTCGGTTGACATAACCAACCTATTATAATTTTAGATGAATTGTATTTTTTACATGATAGCCTCTATTCTGCGAAAATTTAAAAGATCTTCGTCAAGTATAGGATAAGTGGAGGACATTGTATATTTAATGGCTCTGATTCCTTTCTCCAATTTTGATGTAACAAATTGGAAATATTTCACTTCAACAGTTTATTATTGCTAGTATCTATCTATATGTTGGCATTTTCATATTAATTTCATTAAGACTAAAATAATTTATGGTCCTGAATATTATCATATTCTATGTTACTTATCAAATTACTAACAAATACTATGTTGAAAAAAACTATTATTTTATTTTTCAAAGGACATTTATTTGTCAGAATATTGTAAATTCACTTAGTATAAGAGTTTAAAAATGATACCTAATAATGATATACAAACTATGTAAATTAAAGACCATCTATTAACGCTACTTAGTAACAAAGTTACTAAGAATATTTATCCAAAGATTATATATTTACACATGAAGTTATACAATATTTAAACATTTATATTGATCTTCTAGCAAATAGTAATAATTGATGAGAATATTTATAATTATAACATTATACCTACTTGTATCATTTAGTTTTGTGGAACATTAAAAAAATAAGTTTTTAAATAAATTGATCTATACATATTTCTAAATTCATACACATATTATTTATTATTTTATCTCCACAATTCTAGAATAGTTACTAAAGATTAATTGCTAGGTAGATTTGTCAAATATAGCCAAGCTGATTATCTAATTAAATTGCCTCTTGTTTTTTGTGTAAAACTATATTTTATTATACAATTTATACATAAATTAAAAATTTAATATGTACATAATAGTGTACGTATCTTTGTTTTTTTCATTAATAATTTTTTTAAATTTAAAAAAAAATTGAAAATTGTAAAATATGTATTATGAAAGTAGTTTCCCAAACAAAATATTATAAGATATATATCTAAACACCTATTTACATGCGTTATACGTAATAATATTTCAAAATTTTCCGCGCTGCTCGCGCGGTTTTATAGACTACGCTATCCGCGTAGTCATGACATCCCCAACGACTTCAGGGAAGGCTTTTTTCCTGGAAGTCCAATCCCATGCCTGGCATATACATGGTAACAGTTATTGCTCCTTGTAAAATACGTTGCACGGTACAATCCAGTTAATTCATTAGTCTGATTATTGATTTATTACCTAGTAGGCCTATTACTCTTAAGTGTTTTAATATTGTGCTTTGTATTTGATATTTATGTTCCTACATTGTACGTGGATTTGTACTTTGATACTTTGAGTCAAGTTATTATATTTTAGAGTAGAATATTCAATGGTTTTAAATTTATGTTGTTTTCATTCATCGACAACTTTTAAACTATTAACAATAAAACATCTCAAATTCATCTATGGACCCAAACATTCTAGCTATACCCCTCCCCCGCCCCCATCCTAGCTACACCCAACAATTAGGTATATTGTTTTTATAAAATCTATGATTAACATAAATTGTTTAAACGTTATTCTCTTGTCTCAACAGGGTCAATATTTCCGGCTCGGTGATATTGTTAGTATGGAAGACGTAGATGGAGGAACCTTCTATGCGCAGATAAGAGGTGATTTCTGTTTTTATTGTGGATTATTTAATATGTTTTCAGAAGTTTAACTTATTTTATAATTGCAAATTGTGTCAAGGTTTCGTTAGTTAGAATTTTTTTCGTTTTTAACATGTTGTTACATTAGATTTTTGTTCCGTTATTTTAGTGTAATGTGTTATCAACTTCGGAAAATCTATATACGGCTAAATATATTTTACCCAAGTTTTTTAGTTTTCATAAAATTATGATACCATTCTATGCCAATCTTCATTTGTTTAAAAAGCATCTTACTTCTGATTTAAAAATTAAGGAATTCAACTGTATTATGATCAATGCCAGTAAATTTTACCCATGGGAAAACTTTCTCTTTGTTTTTGTGTAAATTGTAATTATATAATTACCAAAAGTAACGCAAGTGAGATGGAAATTCAAATTTAGTGAAATGTTTATTTGAGTGAAGAAATGATTGACAGATCGCTGGGAATATTTTGAATCGGCGCGCATCCAATCAAATTAGGAAATATGAAATTTGCACTTAACCGATATACTGCCTCCGGAGGGATCTTTGCGTAGCGTATAAATAATCAATAATTCATATTCAAATCCTTCGTCTATGCTAAAAACAAAATTTCATTAATTGCACAGCATGCCTTACTCAACAGAAGCACGTGTTTGTTTGATTGAATTTTATTTTAAAAGTGGCAGTTATGCTGCTGCTAAAGCTGCATTAGCTCGCCTACATCCAA
>JAUZND010086164.1:0-15592 GCA_034780555.1 Coelogynopora nodosa | reverse complement strand
TCAACTTGGAATGGTTATATCTGTCAGAAAATACTTGAATTGAAAGCTAGCATTTTTATTTGACATCCAGTTGGTTCGGACAGGCCGTGATGCATTCTAGGTTTTAAAACCTCAAAAAATCTTATCACAGTGGCGCTGGTTTTAGAGGCTACGCTCCTGCATAGCCATACCCTTGGTTGATAATGAAGTCTTCGGGGTTTTTTTCCCGTGGATTTGACTAAACCTCAATCTCATCCCTGCATATGGTTTTCATCATTTTTATGACCTCATTATATCACAAGCTCCAGTTTATGAAGACTATGGAAAAAACTTATATGCTATTATATTAACCCATATATGCTATAACTTTTGATCAATGCAACCAATTGACTTGATTCTATATGCATCTGTATATTATTATACTACTTGTATAAATAAGCTATAAGTAGTATAACTGCTATTTGAGTATTATTTGAAATTGCTGATTATTTTATATATTATTTTAATCTGAGATATGTATCATATCTATATTTACACTAAATGCAAATATTTTAGAAATTTTACTTCAGTCATAGCATTACTATGTTAAATTTTTATTTACTTTTTAGATTTGTTTCCTAATTTAATTTTCTTAATTCCACATTTTATTATTTTTAATCCAATAAATCCATTTTTATGATATATCTATTTTTGTACAAAGAAAAAATTTTGTTGCCAGTATGTTATCTGACTACATCATTAACATTTCTTATCAGCAATGGAGCATGCAAGTATCACCTGCACAGCAATCGTAGAGGAATTCTCAGTAGATGGTCAGACTGTCTGTAAGCAGACCTGCCTGCGCCAAGCTCGTATAAGTTCAGTGAGGGATGACTTTCAGCAAATCGTTCTACGTATAACACCCTTTTCGTCTACTGTGGTCAGTTCCAGTAAAAAATCCCGATCTCTTGGATTTCCTGTTATCCAACTCGAGTTATTCAAAAGTTTTCTAAAGGAAGGAAAGGCTACTGTAAAGCTACCAGCGCATAATGTACAGGTAATAATTTTTGCGTATTCACATTATATTACATTGATATAATAATACTTATGTATGTCATGCTTTTCAACTTAACTTTAATTAAAGTGTGGCTTTTTTGTTTCTAAATCGAGATCCACAATTATGTTTACTCACGAACAGCATTTACACCTAAATTGTCATTTGTCAGGAATAAATGTATAATATTCTTGCCTCTGTAAAAATCTAAATGGATATAAATCTTTCAATATCATTCTATGTCATTTTGTGACATTTGTTAAATAAGTATAATTAATATAGTCAATGTATATTATATATATGGAATACCCCCTTCAACTTAATCATTTTTTCATTATAATCATATAATTTACTCGAATGACATCTGAACAAGCTATTTGATACTTAAGAATGATTGAGCAAACTGATGTCTTGGGGCTGATTTCATTCAGAATTACACATTTGTTCTGTGATAAGTTCAGGTCACTGGAGCATGTTGCACATTTCGAATTTGTTAGTCCATATGTAATTATGGAGTTAATTAATGCATTATTTTTGAGTTTAACCCTAATGTTCCAGATGGTGGTGTTGGTTTAATCATTGATGTTTTGATCAAGCTAATTTGACCTCTTCAAAAACTAAAGTTTCATCGAGTATTTCCTCATTACTCATTATTGTGCAATTAAAATGATGTAGTTGGTTGTATGGAAAAAGGCTTTGAATTTAATTTAAATTATACATGATTATGTTACGGTTACTTGTATAGAACTAAAGCAGTTGGTGATTTTAATTCCTTAATTTTATTGGTTTTAAACAAGTTGATCTGTTAACTATACAGTGATTTATACCTATAATACCACTATGCTAGAGTCTTCTTCGTCAACCCGTCTAGATTTTGCTGAGTAATTGTCCGCCCGATGGGTTGCGTCTCTTCCTGGCCACTCTACGCACCAAGTGGCGCATCACCGTCTCAAGGGGCAACCTTATGAGTGAGCGGAGAAAATTGCGAGAGGGCGGCACCGGCCCCCCAGCCTCTGTGTCCCTCCTAGAAGAGATGAGTCCACTGCAGCGCGAGGACATGGTTATGCTCCATCGATCGGGGGTTCAGCGGCATTTCCAGGACGCCCTCCTTCCTCCAACCACCCCGGTCGGTCGCTCCAGCGAGAAGAAGGTTGGTAGGAAGTGGGTCAATTCATTACGTTAGAGAAGTGTTAGAATTCCATAATAGTCTTGGGAATATCTAAACATTGATTAATGTTTTCGATATATTACAGTGTAAAATATATATATATTAATTGTATTTTACGCTCCGATAAAATAGAATTATCTTTTAACATTGTTTTCAATTTTTTTAAACATTTGAATTAATTTAGTTCAATGATTAATTTCCTTATATCAACCGAATTAGAAGACATAGTGACCTCTATATTATTTACCAAATTTCTCGTAATTGTCTCCGAATGTCGTCAGTAAAATTGGTTTCGTTCAATACCACCACTCTCAACCCCTAATAGCTGCCAACTGTCACCATCATAGACACCTCACCTGTGGGCGGCAGCAGCTCCTATAAATCCGTGAAGCAGATGACCTCCACTCCAATTCGACGGAAGAAAGCCAAGCTTGGACTGACCGCCGCCGCTGGGAAGGAGAACGTCGTCAGCCAGAAGAACGCCTACGATGGCGGCGGTGGTGTGCGATCATTGGGGGGGTCCCTGCGGTTTACCGGGGTGACCGACGAGCAGAACAGGGTGCTTGTGGCGGTGCGTGCGGGACGGAATGTGTTCTATACGGGGAGCGCTGGCACGGGGAAGTCTTTTCTTATCAAAAGAATTGTAGGTGAGTGTTGACCTAGTCTTATATGGGCGTTGTTGTATTCGGTTAAAAATCTGAATGCGAATTTCTATATGTTCGACAATTATAAGAAAGAAGCTACAACATGTTAAGCGCATCATTGGGTCCCTGACTTCCCTACCCCCCTTCTGATCGAATGTGCCTCTTATTCCATCTGCAAATACATCCAAACAGGGCGAGTCACATTTAGCCCTGTTGAAGAATCCCGCTCAATATAATGTACTAATATAATAATGTTCAGTTAAAAAAAATTCTATGAATATTTTAACAATAAATTATATAACCTTTGATTAGAAAATTTTCCGCGAATCTAAGACAAGCTTGCTATCTTTTAGCACTTATAGAAACGTGTTTTTCAATATTAATTTGTTTTCAATAAAAGATCACGTTACATAACACTGATTCTAATTATAATAATTAAGTGTATGAATCATGATTACATTTTGGTGAGTATTCTAAATAGTGAGGCATTTTTTAGGCTTATGACAAGTCGCTACTCTGGCCATTTTCCCATTAAAATTCGTGGTATATAACTAAGAACTGACCGTTTCATCTACATAGTAATATGTTAATTTGTTTTTTTAAATATGTATAACAGTCCTAGAATTCAATTCCTTTACATGCCAACGAACCCTGGGTTTGAATGACCTCCCTCTGCCCCATATTGCAGGCCTGCTGCCTCCCGAGCACACAATTGTTACGGCCAGCACAGGGGTAGCCGCCTGCCAGATCGGAGGTCGTACGCTTCACAACTTCGCAGGGATTGGTACCGGCCGTGGCTCCCTAGAGCACTGTCTACAGGTGGGAAATGTTACTAGATGAACAAAATGCAGGGTGTCTTTACAGATGGACTGCATCGATATAAATATTGGCATTTTGAGGTTAGAAGATAATTATGTTATATTCTATTTAAGGAAATATAGGCTGTATCAGGAGTTACACGCAAATTTATGTTAAAATACCCGAATTGAGAAACCTGACGCCATTTGAGACAATGAAAATACACGTATTTTGATTATTTTATCGTTCAATTTTTTGTTTTATTCTATTTTTCTAATCGACCAATTAAGATGACAGATAACATGTTTGAAAGTCTGACAGTGAAATAGTCTTTGACAGATGAAGCTATTACCATGTAACTTGAAGAGAAACACAATACACATATTTCTACTCAGTGTTCAATTACAAGCTACATTTTCGAATAGTCGACTCGAAGATTTAAGAGCACGTGCATCTAAAGCAGTGTTTGAAACTGTTCTTCAGCATCCGGCCAACGTCAGCTACTTCCTCCTTACATAAAATACGAAAATATAAACTTTTTATAATAAAATTGTATCATTTGAGTGATTAATCTCAACTTTACAACTATTTGAGATGATTGGATATTCAGTTTTTCGTTTTGTTCGTTTTTTTAATCATGCCACAAATTTTGTTTGTAGTTATGGAAGATCTTTTTCGATTTTTAGACGATTGGGTATTCAGATTTATACTGTGCTCGTTTTAAATATCAATTAGGAATTAGACACATTTAATTATCCCATTATCAAGGCTATACTATAAATCATTAACACGCGAAAGTTGTGACCTTACGCGAGTAAAATAGGAAGGGTAGATTCGAGCTCACTTTTTGGCTTTAATACTTGACCTTTGGCCTCCTCCCCCCATACTGTAACCCCCCCGAAGCAAATTATATATATTTTTGCGATTATCATTCGGATCATTATGGATTATAAGTGCACCAAAATCTTTCATTGGGTCTATCTGTTTAGGGTAGTAACCTATGACAACCAAACTTGGTATAATGACTCACCAACATAAGCCGAATCGTTTATAATGCTTAATTTTTTATATAATAAAATTTAATTTGATTATAATTTATAGACATTTTAGTAATTTATAGCTGATTAAATCGATTTTTTATATAGTAGAATGAAATTAAATAGATAGAATAGCTATGAGTCAGTGCTTATTTTTTTAATATGTTGAAATTTGACGTAGTGTAAATTTATCCACTCCGTTTTAGAGTGATATTTACCACTGTGATGTATTATGGCCATATCTTTCACGTTGAATTCTGTGAGGATTCTGACTAAGTCTAGTTCACTCAGCTTGATTTTGCAACTTACAGATGGATTTCAATGAGAAACAAATTCCATTAATTTGAATATTTGAAGCACACATGATTAATGAGAAAGAGTGCCATTTATTATTATAACTATTTTAAAAGTATACAGCAGTAGACAGAGTAGGAAAGTAAACAAACACATTTCAGTAATACTTACACATATACATGCACATCTGTGTATGCTTATACTTGTTGTATTCAGATAAACAAAATTTTCAATTATTTTAGTATTTTGCCCCTCAGGCACTCTGAGGAGGTGTGACAATGCTTTGCCGGGATGATTTGATTGTACCACCTGTTTCAAGTATGGCTCAAGATCAGATAATACGCTGCTGTTCTGTTCTAACATGTTAATATTGCCACGTCCTTCAAACATTGTCAGAAACATTCTGCTTCTATCCGTTGTCTTTGTAAACAATCTGCATATTAGTCTAAGTAGGTCATTTATTTAACCACCATCAATACGCAGCTCTTGCCTCAATGCGCAGCCATACTCATCGCTGTCGATATGTAGTTGTGTGTCATGTTTCAAACTGTTTCTCACATCCGCAGCATCCGTCACAATTTTGACATCTCAAGAGTGAAATTATAAAATAAAAAGTCATGTCTGGAGAGAGTAATTGCAAATACGACCGTTGCAGCAGAATGAAATTTAGCTGTAAAAGGTAAGGCAGACCAATCTGTAAGTAGCAAAATCAAGCTGAGTGACCTAGACTTATTCAGAATCTTCATTGAAATCATTGTGAAATATATGGCCATAATACACCACAATAGTAAAATGTCTACAACTGTGTCAAATTTCAACCGATTTAAAAAAAATGGCTATTCTGATAGTCTTTCTATTTAATTTCATTCTACTATATAAAATATAAAAAACTATTTAATTAGCTGTAAATCACTAAAATGTCTGTAGCTTCGTTACAATTTAACCCATTTTCAAAAAATGTACACTAGCTCATAACTATTCTGAATGTCTATCGATTAAATTTTATTTTACTATATAAAATAAAATGTATACTACTTACAAAAAACATAAAATAGTATAAACGATTTGGCTTATGTTGGTGAGTCATCATACTAAGTTTGGTTGTCATAAGTTGTAAACAAAAAGTTATAGGGAAAAAATGACGTCACGAATGGCGTCATTTTCGTCCAAAATTAAAAAAATGGTAAAATAATTCAAAATTGTTTGCGTCATTATAATGTAATTATCCACTAATTAATTTTTTTAAGGTTATACGGTATACAACTTACAAATATTCGTAAGTAGTAGAAAAATATTTAATTTATATTTTTTAGTCATCATACCATCTTTGGTTGCCATAGGTTACTACCCTAAAAAGATATACCCAATGAAAGATTTTGGCGCACTTATGATCCATAATGATCCGGATCGTAAATTTTTTTTGGGGGGTACGGCCAAAGGTCAAGTGTTAAGTTAAAATGTGAAAAGGGGAGCTCGAATCCACCTTTCTATACTACTTACGCGAATTTGAGCTGATTTTCTGGCTCTAGGTACTATTAAGGGTTATAAACTTCAAAAAAATGTCGGTTTTCTCCTTTCTTTTAGGTATAATCCATAAAAGATTCACCTTGTCAAACCTACGATCTCCATAGAATCAATTAAAACTATCTGGAACTGTGAACGGGTTCCTTGTCATGTATTTAACCATTTTCAAACAGTTCATATTGTTTAAATTGGTTGAAATCTTGCTACTCAATTTTGTTATTAATATTATAGCAACCAATTATATATTTTTATCAAAGTAGTGTGGTTAATGTAATTCAACGAGGATTTATTTTGATAATTTATAGTGAGAATCAATAATTCACATTAACAAATTATATTTTAATTTAAGCATTTAAAATTATTACATTTTATACATTTTATTGATGTATACGTCATTCGTTGTTCAATAAAATTCAATATTTCTATATTTGCATTACTAAGTTATCATTATTTTAAATATTATACAATAACATGTCTCAGTAAATGAAACCTTTAAGAAATATTCTTTCAAAGCATATTCGCAAGTGGCGATATTTGGTCAGGGCTGTTTCATCATATCGTCCCTGTTCGAATAACGAAGGTCATGCTCATCTACTCGCTTCATTGTCACTCCCGACCCTCTCAGCTAGCGAATCGGCCCAGTGTGGCCCAGGTCTGGCGCCAGTGTCGACATCTCATCATCGACGAAGTCAGTCTGATAGATGCCGACTTCTTCGATCGATTGGACCGGGTGGCACGCGAGGTGCGCCGCAAGTTGGACCGACCGTTCGGCGGGATTCAGGTCATCCTCTGCGGTGACTTCTTCCAGCTGCCGCCGGTTGGCAGGGAGGTGGGTCAGGGTGGGGCACGTTCACTAGAGGGATTGGGACAGGCATGGTGATTTTTGATGCCGTACGGTTCACATGTGTGTAATTCGTCCAGTGGTAAAATTTTAAATTCTTCCTCAAAACATTATTTTTTGAATTTGTATGAACCAAGGGGATCATTTTTCGCGCTTCCTTTGCGCAATTTATATATTTGGCATCTGTTTTATTTTCGCTTATTTATGTAGTAACTGTCTATGTTTTACAAAAATGATACAACGTAAAATTTCGAATGAAACGAAAAATTGTGACCTCAGAATTTTTTTAGTATTCTTCAATTTTCTTGTAATATTCATAATAGATGAATTTTAGGTTGTATACCGATTTAAGGAATGCTTGATGTGTACACTATACGCCGCTAAAGATTGATTCACTAAAAATGTTTTCCGAGTTTTTAGCCCCTTAGCAATTACATGCCTGAATTGGGCTTAGAGAGTTAACTAGGGATTAGAGAGTCGTAATTATTATGCTATTTGTGGCACATTCAGATGAAGTCTAAGATTTGAAATATATAATAGTTATATATTTTTGTTTAGTTTTACGATTAAACTTTCGAAAAATTGAATTCTCATAACGAACAAGTATCTCTTCTATAACCGAAAAAGAATTGTTTGATAGGTTTATATTATTAATGTTTTGGTTTAAAAATGTCCGGGGTGATTTTTTAGGATGTTGGTATCAACATTTGGAAAGTATCAGACAGATAATTCAGAGTGATCATTACTCAGAGATTCTCGTATAAACTCAATGTTCAATTAATATGTTGCTCCATGTAGGGCTTATTTCTTGAATACGATTCTATTTTAAGTAATATAATAATTAATTAAATTAAAAAAAATATTAAATTCACTTGGAATTTAACTAAAGACATATTATGTCTTTATATAATATAAGCTATTTCCAAGTGAATTTATTAACCAAAAGTAGGTGTAAATATTTTAATATCTAATTTTTGGTGTTGTGAATGTCTGCTTATAATTATTTTAGTTGGTTACAGGTTATAGAGTAATTCTTGAATCCACACATATTTATCGCCAGACATAGATATTTAATTATTAAGAATAAATATTAGATAAAGGATTAATAATAATAAGTAAATTTATAATATATCTGTAATGATGAAATAAGCTGTTAAAAAATTCTAATTATTTAATACCTGTTTGAAAATAGTAGGGATTAACACTGAAAGGGTGAAGTATGGAATAAAGTATGTAAGGGAATGAGAATTGTCAATATTTTTGTTTTCTAAGTTTTCGCAATTTCGTGATCATATTTTTTATTGTTGATTTTTTATGTTTCAGTTTATCTTTGAAAGAGTAAAAGTTTCTATTTCAGTGATTATGCAGATAAAAATAGAATTAACTATGTAGAACACAATGCTGCACTTTTTCAATGGCATTCTAAATTTATCATTTGTTTTCTAGCCAGACTATCGGTTAGCTGTCTATTTAGCGACAAATATGCGTTAATTATATTGTATTAGGTAACAATGAAAATTATATGACCAAACAGTAATCAATAATGACATCATAACTATCAGCAAACACTCGCATAATATGTATTAAAATGGTTATTATAACAACTTAAAATGTTTTTTAATATAAAAAATTACAGCTCATTTGAGTTGTGTATTACGACACGTCATCAATTTCGCCAGTATATTCTACGAAAACTTAATGACTCAAAAGTGCATTAAACAAATCGCAAGTAGGCCTTCCCGTTTCGCTTACTCCCATTTCGCCTACTCCCGTTTCGCCTAACTGTTTTCTTTAGTTCCGTTTCGCCTAACTACATTATTAAAATACAAAAATGTTAAATCAATTTTTTATGACTGAGGTTTATCATTTACAGATTAAAATACTAAATGTCTCTTGACTTAAAATAAATTCATTCATTACTCTAACTGATATTGATTAGCGTAAATTTGGATAAATTTGTAACACATTGTTGTACATAATTCAGTAAATTATTTTAGCGGTATTTAATCACATGCACTATATCATGAGCGCAGCCGGGCATAATCTAAACAGATTTGTGTACCAAAAATTCCAGTTTAATTAGTAATTTTAATTAATGTTTCGTGCTTATGCTATTTGTGTTATTGTAACAAGAATTTTCTACAGGCAATTTTGTAACTGATGCGCAATTGCGTAAAAAAAAGTTTAGGTACTCATTAATTACTGGTTTTTAAATTTTAATTTTTTTATTTAAAAAAATTTGATAAAGAGTATTCTACTAATTTAAAACCAGATCTATTTATAATGTTTAATTTCACATGCCAAATTCATAGACTATTTTTCATCACTAGCTTTCTGTTATTATTATCAATTTGTTTTTCTATGCCTAAATAATATTAAAATTTTTTTTTTAACTTACATATATTTTTAATTAATGTTACAAATACTTATACTTTTTCTTAAAGCTATCAAAATCAATTAACATTTAGCAGGAGTTTCAATTCACCAAGCAATTATTTAAATATTACATAATATAGTTAAAAAATCACGATCGGTTACGATATACAGTGAAAGGTGATTTCGGTTTTGTATAAAAAATTAACTTTTAGCTTTTTTATAATATTGAATCTCACATGTGCACAATGGCGCTATGATAAATATGATAATATACCACAATAGAAAATAACATGACAATTATTTATAAAAGTGTTACACCACGTACATACCTCAAAAATCGGTCCTAACAGGCAGAAGAGGCCATCTGTTAACGCGAGCAAACCAACCCATCGCATGTGACTGGTACGCATTTGTCGCTGAGTCCGTAATACATAAACTGTCAAGGCATTGCCGAAAATACCAATCTGTGAAAAAAACAGTACAAAAACGGACCAGATGATAATGCCTTTTTCGCCCAACCTAGTTGCAATAACAGTGGTGGAATTTTCTGTTTGATTCATATTAAGAGTGTTCAAAATAAGTAAATCAGGTAATATGTCTGAACAGATTGAGAGAATAGCATTTATGACATTATTTACAACTTTTTGATTGAAAAAAATTCCAATGACCAATTGCAACATTGAGTAAATTTATTGGATAAAATGTGCCAATAGAAATTTGACATGGAGATACCAGCGTCATAAATTTAATAAAAATAATCATGAAAATCGACTAATTTATTGTGATAAGCTTTTGTACTACACATTTTCAAAACACAAACTGCTAAACTGTGTTGAAACTGCTAAACTGCTATTAAACCTAACATTTATTCATCTTCCAACTCTTACTATAACTAACGAACTTATTACGAACTTATTAATTGTGTTAATTAGGAAGTAATTTATGATTCGGTCATGATGTTTCCAGCTCTTACCATGAACGGGCGTATTCGTGCACTCTCCTCTTCTCTCCATTTACAAATTTATTTATTTGAAAAAAATGTTGGCTATCTTTTTAATCTAAGTGACACACGCACATAGTTACATAAGTATTTTTCATGCAACACGAACCCATTAAGGATCGCAAACACTAGACTAACACAGCTGTTAACCAAGGAACGGGAGAGTCCGAGAGTGAGCTCGAACCTATTCCGAGATAACACCTTCGGCATCCGCAAACCAGCGCCTTAACCACTCGGCCATTCCTAAACTTAATGTCGCTTCTAATAGAGCAGTATATATTTTGAAATAAAATAAAACTAAAAAGGTTAGTGAACATTGCGGGGTGATCGTTATATAATTAATATACTCCGATAGTAACATTGCCCTTGTGGCAAACTTGGCAGCACGACGTCTTCACAGATCGGTTCAGTGAGAACTTCTTTGGTGCGTGTTGATGACAATGCAGTCCTACAGTAGATTCCTATAGTTACAGGGGTAATAAGGGCAATGAAGCCGGGAGGCTAGGATCACCCCGCTAAACAATTATGGGCCGCAAGAGCTATTTAGAGCGACATCATTCCATATCTATTAGAGCGACAACATCACTCACTAGAAAGAAATTAGTTGATCCCAAGTCTTACATGAGAATAACTGTTGTCACCATTATGTTTCGACTAACAAACTTACTCCGTCGCACTGAGACGCTGATTGCGCATCTCTAGAGTAGACACTGTAGTGTGTTGATGGCGTACCGACCTCGCATGGATGCGGGGCGCCTCCTACATGTATTATTTAAAAAAACCAACCTAAATCGCTTTTTTTTAGATTAGAAATATAATAAATAAAATTTGTAGATAAGTCCATATATAATTTTAATAAAATTATTAGTTTAAGTAGATACAATCATATATATTTAAATATGGAATATATAATGTCTAACAAGATAATTATAAGAGTCAACAGAAGTAAATATAATCTCTATAAAAAATCGTATATAAATACAAAAAACAATAATAGACACATAAATATCACAATATTTTGAGTAAAATAACAAAAATGAGTTTTTAAATTTACAATTGATATACATTTGTTGATGGTATAAAACAAATAATCAAAATAGTAACCTATAAGATTTGATGCAACTTATATAGTGGTCTAATGTTTACCAAGAAGGGTTTTTATGT
Organism: Coelogynopora nodosa; assembly: GCA_034780555.1. NCBI lineage: Eukaryota > Metazoa > Platyhelminthes > Proseriata > Coelogynoporidae > Coelogynopora > Coelogynopora nodosa. The sequence continues at coordinate 3,734 of JAUZND010086164.1, read as the reverse complement.
TACTATTTAAAATATAACACATGTGATAGTTGATATGTATACTTGTCGAGCACTGATAGATCAATACTAGAAAAGACTACAATAAAATAATGTTTCAGTTTGGAGGGTAGGCGATTGATTATTGAAATTAGATCATGACTTGTTGCGGTATACATTATTAAGTTAATTTTTATAGGGTAGAATAATTTTTCGTTGTCGAGTGATTTATAGTTTAGCATCAAATATAGCCATTGCAATAACATCGCATACGATCAGAAAGTATATAGTTTCTCCAACGAATGCTAGCATTCTGCGATTTGGAAGCACTAAATGATATCGCGTAATTTTAAAGTCACAACACATAATAGACTAAACACCAACTACCAACCAGATATTACCCTGCTGACACTACATGAGAAAATCATACTATATAATTCTTACTATAATACTATACATTCTTAAACTCTGCTTCATCTAATATATTGAAAAGACGATTAGAGAATCTATTTAGCATCTCAATTATTAAATTAGTCAATTTGTCGCCTGCAAAGTGTGAGAACTGCATGTATACGACTCTCAGTCGCGCGCCATATCTGAATTCTTAATTCTGAAAAGGTTCGCTCCATTAGCTTACGATTTTGTTGTAAAAAATGATTGGGCATAATTAAGGTGGAAAATTATCCAACCCTCTCTCTGATGTTAAATAACCGAACTTCATGTTTCCCTAAGTGCCGACCCAATTAACTTGAATATAACTCATCTTTCTGTGCAGTTGGAAAGATATTGGAAAAAACTGAGGACTATTACGACTATGTAATGTATTTTGTGAAAAAAGTATAAGGCTTCGTATGTTTGAAAAAATTATGTGGCTAAGGGTTAATTTATGGTGGTTGTTAAAATAAGTTAAAAAGCGTATAATAAAATGAACTAACGTAATCCTGAACCCCTTAATAAGATCTGGTTTCAGTTACCTTGGTCAGAATTCTTGGTTAACCTTGACAAACTTAGGGAGTGTATGTTATTTAAGCACTGTTTAAATTCATAATAATCGATTGCAAATATCCGCAAGAACCTCCAGCATATCGTGAGTTCCTGTTCACAGTCGGACATTCTTAAATATATACGTGACTTTATTTTAGAATATGTGTTGGTATTTAAAAATGATTTTTATAAACATTTTTAATTTATTAAATAGTAAATATATATACTTACTTGAATGTAACATATAATACCGCTCACCAGTTTAACAAAAGCAATGTTGTGAATAATTATCGATTATAGTTATCGGAGTACGTTTTAAATAAAATGGCGAAATATTTTGACGGATTCTAATTTGTTAAAATATATGATATATTTTATTGGCTTCAAATATAAATTTTTAAATATAAAAGTTTCAAACCAAAACTTAGAAGGACTTCCGGTTTCGGTTTTGATTTCTTTGCTGTAAGGTCATGAATATCCAGTATAAAGGTTTCTTATACTAATTAGCAATTCTTCTATAAGCGTTATTGTTAATAATTTTCTATGTAATATTAGTTTTTGTCTTGTTAAATTAAATGTTGTCATTCTGTCATTGCAAACTTTGAGTTGTATTTACAGCAGATACTATAGTACATCTCAAGACACGTTCACGTCTGTAAAATAAGCAAGTTGAAAAACATCAGCTGTTTTTTAATATATTTTGTTTATCAAGCTAACAAATAGTTTCCTAGTGTGAGGACAGTAATAATTGTGAAGCAACTTGTAGTAATGTTTTAAAACAGACGCTTTAAAATAATAAATCAATGTTTCTATGTCTTTTGACTATATAACAATTTGCACACTTCATGTTTACACATCTTCTTCACTATTTAACTGAATTGATAAAAAATTTAGTTGTTTTCTAGTAATTCGTTATGAGCTATATTACAAAAAGCAGGATAAGCAATTCTCGTACAAATTTTTTTCATCTACATGTATGTGTAGATCAAATTTAATTTGGTAAACGTACTAAACAAGAAGTAACTTCATGAACAAAATGATATCTGATATAATCTGATTAATTAACTAATCTAAAATATTGTTCATTAATAAATTATTATAACTCTTCTCACTCCTTTAAAATGTACAATAAATTTCAACAAAAATTGACTGTGACTACAAACTTATTCTAAAAAAAACGGTTTTTTATTTAATTTGATCTAATCAAATATTTTGAATAAATATATCATTGAATATTAAATTTATCTAAATTGTTTTAGATAGGCTACTTTCAACAACATTGGATGTCTATCAACGAATATTTTAAATAGCATGTTCTTAATTTGACGAACAAAAATTACTTTTCTGAAAACGTATTTAATATCAATCTACAATTACAACATAATTAATTTTATAATTAATAAAATGTTTCAAATAAAAAAAAATTCGATAGATGTTGTACACCATGTGAACAACTGTGACGAATAATACAATTACTGTCAGTGAAATTTTATAAAAACTACGGTCATTTGAAAAAGGTCAAATGAACCCATCCCCTTCCCCATTATGCTACTTTAAAGGTTAATGTTTGATTGGTTTAGTATGCTGGTTTTTCAAATATTTCATTTAATGTTTTATAAATTGTCGCAATGATGATTTGTAATAAACATTATTTAACTGAACACATATTACTTTAATAAATAAATAATTTAGAATCTTATATTTGGAACATTTGGAATCTACATAATGCAAATAATGAACACGTTTTTCAGATTTCTGACCTTCAACGGTATGACGGCGATCGATTTTAGTATGAAAACAAATCCCATACAAACCATGTCCATGTGCCTAACCTAAGCAGTTGGTACCTGTTGGGTATCCAGTCATTCAGCAGCTTCTTTATCGTGAATTGAAGTTCTCTGTCAACGTTCCTTGCGTTTGGAGTGAGTCTTATAATTCTCTAATCTCATCTCGAAAGGGTCAGTCATGCCAAACTCGACGTGATGTATTATTTTTATTACTGTTACGTGTACGAAATAAGATATTACAGTTTAAAAAAATATATTGACAATATGATTTCATTTTTATCCCAGTTTCTCCAAGAAGTAATCAATATTTACTTGTCGCACATTATAAACCATGTCAATGAAAACTCATTTTTCAATGGCAACTCATTTATTAAACAAATGTAAATCCTTGTTTTTTAACTAATATTTTTACATTCATTTTACATTTATTTTTACTCTTTCGCGCCAAAAAAAACTTTTTCAAATCCTAACTCTAATGTTAAAAGTTTGAAATGAAAAATACTTTTTTTGTTCCATTTGTTCCTGTCTTAAACTCATCTTTTAATAAACGTTTTCTTAAATATTTTAACTCAATTTTTATTTTTAAATACCCTACTAATCTTAAATCCAATGTAGTCTCTAACTCTAATACGAAATATCCGACCAACGTTGGTGTCTATTATAACAAATGATACTACGGTGAAACTGGTCGTGATATTTCGAAACGTATTAAAGAACGAACATAAAGCCGATATCATTAAATGTTATTCTATTAATGGGTGTTTTGTTCATTCTTTCAATACTGGTCGTAGTATTATTAAATACATTTTTTTATTTTGTGCTTTTTAAATTTAGATATTATTAAAAAAGTATTAAATCATTTTTCTAAATTGGTAAATCATTTTCCCAAAAAAAGCATAAGATAAGTGTTTATTCGTCGTCGTCAGTGTCTTCTCCTATAGAGGTTGACTGCCATGGTCCGCCAATCATTTCTCCTTTGTGCCAGTC
>JAUZND010086153.1:0-14417 GCA_034780555.1 Coelogynopora nodosa | reverse complement strand
ATAGACAAGACGTTAACATACGATATAGACAAGACGTTAACATACGATATAGACAAGACGTTAACATACGATATAGACAAGACGTTAACATACGATATAGAAAAGACGTTAACATACGATATAGACAAGACGTTAACATACGATATAGACAAGACGTTAACATATTACAGATATTACATATAAGACGTTAACAAGACGTTAACGATACTTACAAGATATTATTATTTTGAAAACCGTTTATATACATTGAATTCTAAATGAATTTTTTATAAATTTAGAATATTTCCTAAATAATTTCAAAACTAATTATTTCATTGAGTTCAGTTTCTTAAATATTAAAAAGTCTTTTGAACTGATTCAAATTGAAACAAACTCACCCGATAAATCATCATAAAGATAATATATTATATAACTACCAATTTGGTTAGCTAATCTTCATTGCATTAACATTCCAAGTTACCAATACATTGAAATATCGAGCCTCAAATGTTAATTTAATGTTTTACATACAAATAGGTATGTACATGTTAAATATCATGTTTGTAGGTGATCCACAATTGAATATTTTATCTTTCACTTCAATCACTAAAAATAGATGGATACAATGTTTATTGTTTAAACATTTGTGACATTATAATTTATTATGAAAGGTGGACTAAAGTTTGCTAATAATTGAAATGTACTTTTTGAGTTAGTACTAGTTTGAAAAGTCCCTAAATTTTAGAAGAAAAAAAAACTTTCTAATCAGTATGTCCATGGCATTTAATGCCAATGCTCGATAGAATTTCCAGACAGAATCAATATACTTTTTACGCAGTAGCTTATTACATTAATTTGTACATTATATAAAAAAAACACTTTCACACATTATATTCGCTTATTTGATTTTAAATAACATGTTATACAGAAAAAGTATTTAAAGAAACCCCACTAACCACTAACCAGTAAAATATAAAACCTACAAAAAATCTGAAAGTCGTTAGCTTTTTGAAAATTACGCAAGTTTCAAGTGGAATTCTTAAAAAATATATAATTACGTTAATAGGGTTCTTTAAACTGCAATAGGTACTTATTTTGAAAGCATCTGTTATTTGTTTAATGAAAAGTAACCCCATCCATATTATGGGAATAAAGAATTTATAGGATATAATGTAATGAATTATTGAGAAATATATAAAGTACGTATGTGTCACTGTGCTTCTTCCAGAACGTGTTATCTTCATATCTTGTTACTTCATAAAGTTGTGATATATATCAATAAAAGCTGTTTGAATTTAATATATGATATGATATTCTTCATTTAGTTGAGTAAACGAAAGTTTTCCATAAAAGCAATAAGTTATGATTTCTATAACTTTTGTTTCTATATTCATTTAATAATAAGCATTCTTGTTTAAACCATTAATTATATTCAGTTGAAAAGAATGTACTGTATAAATCTTTTTTTATTCGCTGGATTATGTAAAATATGATCAAATAAATATAGAACATCACGTCATATGTCGTCTTCATTTATTTAACAAAGAAAATTGACATAAAAGTGATAATATCTCATTGATTTTAAAACATTCCCGATATTATCGTTACTTTTGTAATAAGCAAAACTATCTGTTGCTTTAGTAGTAAGAGAATAATTAAATACCTCAAAAATAAATGTTAAATATATTTTACTGTAATGCAATCTTCCAAATGTAATCATTCATTGTGACATGCGATGCATGAAACTTTCTGCTAGCGGTTGCGCGATATAGATCATCATATTTGTAAAATTCAGCTGTTCATTGTAATCGGTTACCTGTTATTTCATATCCTTCGTTATAAATAGATGACATTTTTGTTATGCTATTCATTTATGTGTGTGTGGATATTACAGTTATTTTATTCCAAAAGTTTTGAAATTAAAGGATTGTGAAGATTTAAATATATATGCGGTCGAGCAAAAGTTACGGAGTCGGAAAAAATCCACAATTAAAATAACTAACAGTTTCATAGTGGTCTAGACTAGCTACACCATTTTCCACAAAATAAGTTAAGGTTTTAAATAAATATCAACTCCCTACATATGGTAGTACCTACTAGTACAGTTCACGCTGCGCACGCAACTTCAAAGTCACTCAGACTAGTCTGTGATTAGTCTAACTTTAATTTCCGTTGCAATGTCGTTCAATGTCCAGGATATTTATGATATATATACTCAACAGTTTGTCGTAAAAATATTAAAAGATTCTTGTTCCTGACAATCAAACTTAAATTGCGTGCATTTCAAGACTTTTATTATTTAAATAAATTTAAAGATTTTTCACTATTAGTGTTAATTTTAATTGTAACATTTAAAAACGTACTATACTTTAACGTATAGCAATTCTATAAATTAAAACATACCAATAAGTTGTCATAACATTATTAACGCATATCTCTCATTAATTAGTCAGATAAAAAAAATCAATAAAAAATAACTTAATTTTCTTCTTCAATAATTGTATACGAGTAAGCATATGTTAGGTTAAATCAGAAATTTATTGGCAAAGAATAATTGTCTTAGGTATTAAAATAATAGAAATATAGGCGCACATGTATATAAAGTAAAATAAAGATGTCAATTGTGTAGCTATTATTTTATGCTACACTGTAACTTTAACATTAGTGGAAAAATAAAAGTGCAAATAAATTTACATAAGTTACATTTTTAATGAATTTTGAAAAATATATTAATAAACGCACACAATATTTTAAAATTCAATTTTGAATAATTATAAAAACTTCATAGTTCTAGATCAATATTTTCAAATATCACACTTATAACAGATATAACTTTTGTGTTGTCAACTTACATACAACACATCATATAGGCAGTAAGAACAAATTTTACGGAAAATCGCAAAAGATAACGTGTTCAGATTTTAATTACGATTAAAAAAACTAAGTTTATATAGCATTAATTAACTTTGTATAAGAAAACAAAATACAATGTACGTAGGTTTAGAGGGAAAAAATAAATGTGTGTTTTTAACCAAGAAACAGTTATCTTTAATCAATAAAACATAGTAAAAATACCACATCAGTAGAATTCCAAAGAAGCAATTACACGGCTAAAAACAATTGACAATATATTCTAAAAAGTCATGGTGAATAATTTGAATAAATTCCTAAACTGCAAACTGCTAAACATCACCAATTCAGGGAAATCAATTAATTATTAATAATCGATTGGAATAGACACTATATAATAAGAGAATGTATATGTGAAAATACTATAAATAATAGAAGAAAATGATACGACTAAAAAAGTTATAACTAGCGAGTATCAATTAGTTAATCAATTGAATTGGTAATGGCGTCTTGATGATAACTTGATAGGAGTAGAAGGAGGACCAAGTTCGCAGGTGAGTAGGCCAGGCCTCATACACGTAGATAAATATCGAAACAGTGTCAAAGTGGATACAAAATGGTGTTATTTACAAGAAGCATGGTTTACGTGTAGTGATGGCGGGCTTAGCCTACTTCAGTGTATAAATAGTGGTTTGGAAGTTAAATTTTAAAATTAAAAAAGAAATACATTTCAGCCAGTGATGATAATAGTATATTGTACAGCAAAGATGAGTTTTGACATGGCCTTTCTAAAACAATGTTTTTGCATATTAAAAAAACCTGATTCGAATGTACTATATAATACACTACAAAAAAAAACAAGTCCCCATTTAAAGAAGAATTAGAAGAGGAACAAGTAAAAAAAAAGAGCAGAAATTAACGAATTAATACACACAAACAAAGACGGGTGGTAAGTAACCATGACAAACCAAGCAACACTAAACCTGCTTTAACATATTAACCTGATGTAAATAAGAGTATAAAACCTGATTGCTAGAGGTTATCCCAGAGCTATTGGGTGTCCCTGCATCATACATGGACAATGGTGACCATTTTTGGAGCTGCTCACAGAAAATATCGAAAGATAGAACTGCGTAGATTTACGGAGAGTCAAATGGTTTCACCAATAATTAGGTGTATATCACTGCAAACTTATGAGAAAATGTTTATGAAAATGGGAGACATGAAGGTAGATAATGAAGTAGATAACACAGACAGAACAAATGGAGAGAAAATGAGATAAAATTACAAAATACTTATGGCACAATTTTCAAATTCAGAGACTATTCCAAGAATTCAGAAAAACGTATACAAATGTGAAAGGCTATAATAATAGGGTAAAATGGATGCAAACTCGTTGCAATGCATACAAGAATGAGAGAGAGAGAGAGACTACGTTTGCTAGAATGAAAAGAGATAGTGAAAAAATATAGAGAATGCAAACAATGAGATAAATATAATGAATAGTTAATTTACAGGTTGAGTAATAATATGAAATACGACCAGGCATATTTGAAGTCAAACATCACTTGCGCCAAAAAAGAGTAACAAAACAAAAGGGAAATAATACGGTATAAAAAGGTATATATATATACATATATATTCTACATTTATATATGATTAGCAAATGGTGGTATAAAACAAAAAATAGCTGCTGCTTATATTGAATAGATTATATAAACTTCGCGGGAAAAGCAATACTATCACACTCTAAACAAAACAAACCAATCCAGGAGCTGCAATAAATATATATCGACAACAACAATATCACCTAAATCGACAGAAACAACACAATATCGATTAAACATCATCGGTAATGACTGCTGCTGGCGGAGGAGGACGTCGCTGGGAACTGATAGACGTCACCGGCAGCCGCTGCAGCGGCATTTCGTATCTGACTCACCAACGACTGCTGCGGATGCGGGTGATGAGTCATCCTGGTGCCGCTGCTACTGGTTAGCGGCCGCTGCTGATTGGACGATATGGACTTCTGTGGCGGTTGGGTGTGTTGGGCCACGCTGATTGGCTGCTGCTGCTGTATTGATCGTGAATGGTTGGGCTGTGAAGAGCTGCAAGCCAGAGGAGCTGGTGACACCTGGCTGTAGCATTGTGACTGAAACAAGATTAATATTAATCGATATATTGATTAAATTGGATTTACGGATTATTATTTAGTTATGACATCTAGGTAGCATTAACAACGTTTTGCAACATGAAAAACATTATATAATAATTATTATAATGGTTCAAAAACAGTCTACAGGTTGAAGCAGAAGTAGCGCCCGATTGTTAGTTATTTTGTGTATAGAGATATTTCAATTAAATTCTATTGATTTTATGTTAGTCTTGATAATCGATAATTAAAGACAGATACATATTGTTTTTTAACATCCAGCAGTGTTCATTAAACAAGCATGGCTTTTCGACTTACACAAATCTAAAAGTTGCTGCACTAAAATACTATACTATAAATGCAATGATAATTCTGCCGCTCCTGCTCGTCACTTGGCTGAGGAGTTCAATATCCTTGAAGTTCAAGGTAAAAACATTAAAAACATTGTGTTAAAATTTGAAGAAACTGGAAGCATAAATGATGCTCCTAAATCAGGAAGACCCCATTCTGCAACAACTAATGAAAAAGGAGATGAGTTAATTGATTCAATACGGCGGGCCCCACAGAAGTCAAGCTGGCGTTTATCAGGTGAATTGAACATTAGCCAACATAGCGTACTGAGATGGTTACATAAGCGGTGCCTTACACATTACATTTCCCAGTTATTTCATGCCTTCCATGATGGCGATAGTGATAGGCGTATGGAATTCGACGAAACCTTCATGAACTTGGTCAACAATGATGATAGGTTTCTGGACAACATCTGGACTGGTGGTATGACGAAGCTACTTTTAAACTTGACGGACACATCAACCGACATAATTGTGTCTATTTTGGTCAAACCAAAACCCACACATAATTATTGACAGAGAAATTAATTTGCCAGGCGTAACAGTATGGGCAGCAATATCCGCGACTGGATTAATGGTCCAATTTTTTTCGATGGTACCGTCAATTCAGACAATTATTGAGAAATGTTACGGACACAAATGTCTCATTAAATTGTATTGAGTGGTTATGGTGCATACAAGTTGGGTAATCTTCAATCGATTGATGTCAATGTTTCGCGGTATAATTCCATCGCGGTATCCAATCTTACTAACTTGTTTGTTTGATTTGTGACATTGTCTTAATAGATTATTGACAAAGCGCATATATTTTCACTTGACGTATCACAAGATTACACTTCATCGACTATTCTGAGTTGCATTATAATTTTTGTCCTTGAGTTTCTATTACGACTTTCTAGATATTGTTTTTTCATCACTTAATTTGGAAAACGTTTAACAAGTTTTTTTTAATTTTATCTTTTTGACGATTATTCATACTTCATCAACTGGTCTAGCTAAGCTACGATTAACACCAGTTTTATTATACTCTACCTTATATGGCCTCCATTTATTTCCTCTACGAAATAATAAACATATCTTTTCCACAAAATCGGTGTTATCTTACCTATGTATGATGTGCGGTCAAACTGGTGCTGCTTTATTCAAACGTTCCATTAATAGTCAGGCTATTTGTGAAAGAGGTGACTAATTGGAACTTGGCGGATCGGGCTCCTGCAATATTATATTACAATTATTCATTTCCAGTTCTAACTGAACATCTCTTTAAACTCCTAACTCTAAGCTCAAATTAATGACACAGTGATTCTTTCTTTCACTATCTTGCCATATTGAGGGCACTGACTTTCATTTCTTTTGGCAATCATAATATATTTTGAAAGATTTTAATCATTCGAATATAAAACATCTATAAAATAATATTTAATGCATAAATTGTCAATAAAATTATACTTTTTTTTGGAAAATTTGTTGGAGGACTGGTCCCCTCAGTTCCGTTTCTTGGTAAAACTTTCATTAAATATAATTAATAAATAATAAGATATTATGAGGATAATCTGCACAAATATTCTTAGGATAACCAGATAATATATTTTTGGTTTATTGTTTTACGATATACGTAATCATAAAACAATATACATATATTTTTTTAATATAACTAAATTTTGATCATAGTCATTAGCTAAACTTTGCTTAGAACAATTTTAACATTTTGTAGTACATATTGTTAAATTAATTATTTCAAATTAAATATTATGTTAAACTTTATTTTTAAGATGATAATGTCTTAATCGTAATTGGAAAAGACGACAATTACACTAATCGTGATAATCAACACGTGTCTCGCTATATTCGAAGAAAAATCATGTCACAATTTTCTGACACGTATATATTTGGTGATGATGGCCTCATTGTTTCTTGGAACACTTGTCCAGAAGATGTACATTACGAACCAGTTGCCAAATTTATTTATCAACGACTTCCGAAGATAAAGAGACATGAAGGTATGTTTAATAATGTGTTAATCTTGACTTATTGAATTTCTATAACTTTACTTTTGGTTACTCCTTTAGTTGCTTTTAGGTTGCTTTATTGCTTTTTTAGGTTATTGATTGATCAACTTTTGATTACAATTTCAATACTCACAATAACTTAAAATATTATTACAAAATATGAACTTTATTACACCTTTTTAAATATTTGATTACATCTGTCAAATTTTACATCGCCATAAGCTGATACTTTTAATTTTATATTTGAGTTGTTTAGCAGGAAAGTATATCGTCACAATTTATAATATGAATAGTCACAGTTTTTGTAAAAGTAAAAATGTTGATAACAATTATGAATAATGGTTATAAAATTAATATCTAAAACAATAAAATGAATGCAAAATCATAATAATAATTATATAAATACGACTAATTACATTTGCAGCACCTCTGGTCCCAATCTTAAAAGCCTTCTTTGCCCCAGCAGTCTTCTTTCATTTAAACCTTTATAATCTTTAACGCAATTTTATTATTTTTTGTTGGTTAATTGGTAGTCTGCTTATTCTCGTGTTTAGTATTTTTACCTTTTTATTCATTTAATCAATTATTGTTTAATTCTTGCTATTTTTTAATCAATTATTGTTTTATTCCTGCTATTTTTTAATCAATTATTGTTTAATTCCTGCTATTATTGATTACAATTTTTGTATATATTTTTGAACAATTTTATTGACGTTTTAATAATTGTCATACTTATATATTTTTTGAATGTTTCATTAAGAAATTTATTATTGTTAAAATCAATTTACTGCATTTTTATTATTTTCTATTGATAAAGCCTTATTATAGGCGAAAGCGCTCCAGATTTTTTACAAATATATTATTTAATTACACATCTTTATTTTATTTGGCTTGTGCGTCAGTGGAATTTTATTTAATTACAACTTTAATTATTTATCCGGAATGACGACAGCTTTTAAGTTAATATTTTGAACACGTAAATTGATACTGGTCATATATTATGCTCAGCTCAGTGGTCCTCATTCTATTACTATTGTGATAGCTGGCAAACTAAATAAATTCAGTACAATGTTTCTGTTGCTATGAAAATCTATATATTCTATATATTTAACATATAAAATAGTATTTTTACTAATAGAAATAAAAGTGTTATATAGTGACGCGGGTCGATAAAAAAATACTCCTAATTATAAAAACTTAATCGAAAAGGGCTATATTAAATATTCTGTTTTCTAAAATTCAAAATCAGAAGTGTTTTGGACTAACTAGTGTTTATTTTTAGAATGACTTAAATTAAGTGAAAACAAAGGCGAGTATAAAACAAAACTAGAAATTGCATTTCACGAAAACTAATTCTAAAAATAATAATTAATGACCTGACAGATTACAACTGAATTGTTTTCTCTATTCTCAATTGAAAGTAGTTAAAAAATTGTCATATTATCAAATTATAAACGTTCATGCAAGAGGGAACATAGGAAGACTTTGATTTCACACACCGTCACTATTGATGGATAATGATGAACGTGAAGCACCCAGAAAATGGTTAAAAGAAATATTCTAACCACGTCTTGATTAGTGGAAAATCTGTAGTTTAGTTATTTTTAGTTCAATTTAGTTGAATTTAGACACCTACATTTTCAATAAGCATAAACAAAAATAGGCGCATTATTAAATGATAAAAAATAAAAAATAAAATGTTAAAGTGCTATCGTAATCTGTTAAATCCATCAACATATGCTAAATATAATATTTCAGAAATTATTTGAAACATTGGTTACATGAGTTGGTAGCAGTTACGTAATAATTTAACCACCTATAGCTCAAAATACAGTTTTATAGTTACTTTTGAAATATTATTCTGGCTATGTTAAAATCAATTATTATTGTTACAGAGTTACTCCTTCTGACTATTTGATATTTTAATTAAAAATCTTTTAATTTATTTATTAAATCTACATGTAAAACATATTATTCAATCATAGTATAAAAATAGTCAGTAATGTTTAATTACTATTTTAAAATAAAATTTCCATAGTAAAATCACTTGAATATTTTTCAGTAAAATAGGGACATTAACAAAAAAAACTAATTTTGAAAAATGCTAGACCTCTACATAGATTAGTTGTCACGAACATACTATTCTAATAATAGGTGTCTGATATAGGCTAATTTAATCACTAGATATCGTAAAAACTATATTTTATCTGAAAACTACAAAATACGCGACTTTACGAAAATGATGGTCAACATGTGACCAATTTTGAATTGTTTAATTTTACTTTTATGTGCGAGAAATTGTGTTATTCTACAAAAAATAGTCAAAATCCTAAATTCGGCCTGCGAAGGTTTGTAAAAATTTGTAAAATATGCAGATTATATAACTGATATAATTTGTAGAAATATATATTTTAAAAGAGCTTATTTCCCTTAAACTTCAGTGTAATATATAGGGTTTCGGAAAATACATATTTGTATCATTCATTACAAATAAGGACAAACTGATTTATATGTAATTCATTAAAAATGAAAAGGTCCATAAGTTAAGAGTATTATAAGTGAGTCAGAATCCACTCTTCCTATACTACTATTACACAAACAAAAATAATGAATTGCTGAATATAGCCTATGTTTATAGATACATTTTAATAACTTTTTTTTGTTATTCATTTTAGTGAAATGCCCTAAACCAAGTTTGTTATTCAATTAATATTAGTAAAACCTTCTAATAATGAACACTTTATGGCAGAGAAGAATAGATTGAAGTGTTTTATAGAAAGATTTCATTTTGAAATGAGAACAAAACTCGATAGTCGCCAACTTTATCAAACTTTATAAAATGATGATATATTTATTATTTGAAACTTAAGTTAACGATATTTATTTGCAATTTATTTTTAAAAGTAAAATGACTGCAAACATAGTTAGAAAAGTAGTACAATAGTAAGATATAGTCGAAACTGCTTCATATGTCACTAATATTGTCAAATGTAATCGATATTGTCAAATGTAATCAATATTGAACTCATACAAATATGAGCAACTGGCTTAATTAACTGCTGTGTAAATGTTAAATGCAGTATTTTGTAACAAAAATGATTGATTATATGTCCGTATTCATGTATTATTTGGCCTTGGTTGAATATGAAAATATGTATTGATGAATTTATTGTGTGATAATTTCTCTGTGTCTAAAATTTAATATTGATTTATTGATTTATTGGAACATTTTCAATTTCAAAAGTTTTACATTTGTTTAAAACTTTTTAATACATTTTTGTGTGAAACTAAAAAATATGGTTATATTATAATTGTAAAATACATATATTTATTAGTTGATACTTTCTTAAATTCAATAATATTTTCAATTTTACATATATTTAACAATATTAATGTCCAGAGCGATATTTTGTTAAATAAACGCTCTAAATATCTCTTTTTATAAAGTGAATCATTTAAAACACAATATTTAAAATAATACCAGTTTTATTTGTACTTTAATAAGTATTTATAAGCCATTAATTAATTTTAGTAAGTTTACATTTATGAGAATTTAAATGTTTTGAAACAAAATATTTAGAGTTTTGTAATAATAATTTGATCCCAATTTCTTGCAAAAATAAGTAATATTTATTTGTTTACTCATTTGAAATAGCAAAAAATTACAAATTATATGTGAATTATAACTAGTTAGATATAATTAAACAAAGGCATATATATATATATACACGCCTTTACTAATTCCTCCTAACAACGATAGCAAATACTATTAAAAAATGACTTCTACCCAAATAATTTACGTACATATTTTCATCCCTAAGCAGATAAGTCTACCAAGCTCACCCGAAATTAAGTGAAACAAAATTTATGACTCTTGCCGGTCAAATGTACACTTGAGGAAGAGGGCAGATTCACTTTCGTATATTCTCAACAACGGCTGGTCATCAAGGACAACTGTTTTGGGAGTTGAAACGAGCAAGAAGAGGGAGAGGAGGGGGGGGGGGTGGAGATGGCGGGAGAAAGAAGAAGTGACACAATAAAATTGGTTGTCGCTGAACGGCTACAATGTCGGGAAAAAGGGGAGAGAAGACCGTAGCATTAAATGAAATTATTTTCGTCAGGCCAGGCATCAACACTGAAATCCTTTTATCGCTGAGAGGTGGGAGGGGTTTTTCTTGGAAAAGATTACAGCCGCAGATACTGGCGAGAAAGCATACATTTATCAAAGTAAAACTGATTGCTTAGCATTTTTTCTGTGGCGAATAAAAATGTTGATGTAGTTTACTGGATTGAGTTTCACTCTGATTAGAAGGGGATTTTGACGCGTTTTTTGAAAAATTAATTTTACATAGTTTGAGTGATAATGAGATGTTAACTTTATAATAGGTTCACCTTGGAGTGTGTCTATGCGTGTCTGAACCATTTCAAAATAAAGCTAAGGAGCCTAGAAATATGTAATTTTTCTAAAAAACGAGTCAAACCATATTTTTTAAAATTTAAATAAACAATCGAATGACTGTAAACTATGTAAACGCTAACTACGATTATCAAAACCAGGAGATCAATCAAAGCTCGATATATTGACTGTTGAAGTATATCAAAATCATTATCTAAATTATTGTTTATTCAGGTTATTGGTTGAAGTATAAGTATTGAATATTACGGAATGGTAAAATGCTACTTTTAACATTTAAATGTAGAAATGTAGAAATGTAAATGTATTTTCACTACTAAAATTTCCTTTTTAGATGTTTAAGATAAACACTTTCTTTTGTACCCTCGCTATCTGTCAGGTATACAATTTAAATTAAATATTGAATTCATCCAGACAATTATCGGTAAATGAACAGTTTTTGCTTTAACGTTCCCACCATAATAAGAACAATTACATACCTACAACAATGTCATAGTAAAAGTTGTTTACTGCAATTCATCTGTTACATGATCAATATTCTTCAGAAACATCTAACTCAGGCCTAGTCTACAGTATGTGTTCTCTCTCTCTCTCTCTCTCTCTCTCTCTCTCTCTCTCTCTCTCTCTCTCTCTCTCTTTCTCTCTGTCTCTCTCTCTATTTCTCTCCCTTTCTCTCTCTCCTTTGTTTCCTTATTATAATATAAAGAATAATTATAGGTTGTCATGAATTGTACTCATTTTGTAATATTTATTTTATATAAAGAGAACCATTAGATTGTAACTTTACTATTGTAATTGCCCTGATGAAGAATACTCAATCTAGATCGGCAGTTTTGACTTCTTATTTTATTTAAATCAAGATTCTAGATAGAATTATTTTTATTTTGATGAAAACTAGATGCATGATAGTGGACCAGAGCGAGTAGCCTATCGCTTTTGCGACATTCAGTGGATATTATTTCGACAATTTCTCTCTATCTCTCTCACAATTACTCTCTCTCTCTCTTTTGTTTAAATTGTATTCACAACATGGTATGATCGAAAATTTAAAGTGTATATTACTTATACTTATTTTGCTAGAGTAGTTAAGGGAGTACTCAAAACATACGAATATATGACCATCGTTTTAAAATGGTTTGTGGTTTAAAATTTTAAAACTTAAAATTCAAATAAATAAGAACATAAATCAATATTTATAATTTTATGCAAAATAACAAATATTGAACCTACCGTAATTATGAAACGCTTCAGGTACATATTATATGTATAAATTTAGTTTAATACGGCTGTAGCAAATACAGCCTTATTTTAGTTTTATTTATTATTCACATATAGAAAACTGATCAATCGATATCATTTGATTCCTTACTTTAATATGGTCGGTTGACTGCAAGGCAAAATTCCTTTCAAACCGGATACAATTTTAATTTCCCAAGGATTACTGCAGAAAGTGTGTTTTATTTCAACCCATATACTAAGAACATGCCCCGCAACATTAAATTTAGATTTTGTATATTATTATTCTATACCGTTTTTGTTGTTTGATGGTTAGTATAGCTTGAAATTAAAAGTGTGCAGTATATACACACACACAGCTGGCCTAAATTATACGCTCATCTGGATTATGCAATTCTTTCCATATGTTTTTATGAAAGTGATTTAATTCCCTTGAGTCAAACTTACTAGGAGAAGGTGTGGCTCATTTAATTGCTTTATAGAGTTGCAAGTTTTATATGCTGGGTGACGGATAGAAATTTAATGCAATTGAGATTTCTTTAATACTATCAATTTTGTAAAAAAAGATAATTACTCCGAGCGAAAACAATTATTTGGAGGTAAAAATTATTGTATATCCCATTTAGTTGTTTAAAGATACAATGTAAATAGTAGTTTAAGAAGACGAAATACAATCAGCTAACAATTTTTTTTAAACTTTCTCATAATGTTTTACCGAATAAGTAACTTTAACCTATACATTTTGCAGAAATCTATTTTAAGCAGATAAAATTATATTGGTAGAAAAATCAAGGTAAATAATTTTCAATAATTATTGATTGAGATTTATCCATATTTATAAATCTTTAGAAAAACTTTAAGGCAATTTTAGGGCACCTTTGGGGCAACTTTGGGGCAACTTTTGGGCAACTTTGGGGCAACTTTGGGGTAACTTTGTGGCAACTTTGGGGCAAATTTGGGGCAACTTTGGGGCAACTTTGGGGCAACTTTGGGGCACTTTGTACGCAACAGAACATTTCAAACATATATATAACTATGAATATAGTTATACAATAATCAATATTATAATATAATTGTGATAATTTAATAACGCACCTTTAATAGAAAATTGATTAATTTACTAATTTTCCTTAAATGACACCCGAAAATTAAACTAAACACACTAAAAATCAGTATTAAAAAAGAATTTCAAAAACTTAAGTCATTGAGGCCTAAGTCACTGAGGCCTACGTCACTAAAGCCTACGTCACTAAAGACTACGTCACTAAAGCATACGTCACTAAAGCTTACGTCACTAAAGCCTACGTCACTAAAGCCTACGTCACTAAAGCCTACGTCACTAAAGCCTATGTCACTAAAGCCTACGTCACTAAAGCCTACGTCACTAAAGCCTACGTCACTAAAGCCTACGTCACTAAAGCCTACGT
>JAUZND010086142.1:0-11856 GCA_034780555.1 Coelogynopora nodosa | reverse complement strand
CAGTAGGAGTCTACCATAATAACAAGAGAGTGTATAGTGAAATGAGTCGTCTCTGAGAAATGCATCTTAAAACTAGATATACATACATCGTTCATCTTTGAAAAATGCAAGCAAAACTACATTAATACTGATTATGGATGGAAAATGATAGATTTAAAATATTATAAAATGCAGTTCTTTATATAAAAAGTTAATATTGTTATTTGGATATTTGATATGTATTAAATCAAACGAAATTGGGCGTAGTGCAAAAAAGGAATTTATATTAATCACAAGCAAATTTTTAATCAATAAACATTGTAAATATCACCTTTAAGAAAGTTTATTAGTATTTTATGTTTGCACTGTTTTGTAAAAGTTTGATTTTATGTATGTGCGAACAAAAATAATTGTTAAGATATAAATTGATATAAAAGTAGGGAAGACCCGGGCAAAACGGATCGACCGAGAAAAAAGGAATATTAATATTTTGAAGCAGTGACATTAATTATCATATTTCTTTTAATACGCTAAAAATCAAAATACTATTTACCGTTAGTTTCGATTTCACTTAATAAATTATTTTATCCACGCTTTAACAAATTAACGAAAAATCGTAATTCAAAGTAGCTGATCTAAGGTGAGTGTCTATAAATATTATGAATATCTATTCGTATGTTTTTCATAATATATTCAGACTTGTTTTATATTAAAACCAATATGATGATAAATATAGACAGCGACTTTTATGATTTAGAAAAAGTTGCAACACCTATATATTATGGCATAAATAAAAAAATGCACAAAATGGGCATAACGGAATGGAACGTTCCTTTTTGTCCGAATTACATTTCTTTGCCCTTTCTACGTACATGTATTTTATTAATTTTATAGATGGTTTGGAAATATGTTAGAAAAACGAACCGGAATGCATGGAATGAAGAATCAATGAGTCGAGCGATTGAAGAGATTAAAAATAATAGCATCAGTTTTAAAGAAACCTCTGAGCAATTTGGAATACGAAAGACTACACTGTTTCGACGAGTAAAAGAAACCAACGCACGTGCAAAAGGAAATTCTAAGGTAGGGGAGTGCCTGCTAATTTGTAATTTAAAAACAATTTTCATATGCTACGGGTTGTTATATTGATACATGCTACAAATAACAATACTAACACCTACAAACAATTGAATATATTGTATACTTAATGTTTAATTTTAGGTCCATGGAAACTACGCAACCATTTTCACACCGGAAGAAGAGATGGAAATTGTCAATCATGTTCTTTCAATGGAAAACAGGCTTTATAGTCTTACAACATACGATTTAAGATATTTGGCATTTAATTTTGCCGAGAGAAATGGCATACAGCACACCTCTAATAAAGGCATTGGTCTTGCTGGCAAAGATTCGTTGATGGGATTTCAAAGACAGCATCTAGAATTATCACTTCGTGTACCTGAAGCAACCTTTTTTCATTCCAAGGACCCGTTCATTTAATCAAACCAATGCGAACAAAAACTTTTTGATTTGATTGAGACTGTCAATGAACGCTATCCCTATCCGGCGCATAGAGTTTACAACGTCGATAAAACAGCAATCACAACCGTGCAAACTTAATCATCCAGGGTTTTCGCCAAAAAAGGCAAAAAGGCACAAGTTGGTACATTGACGTCTACAGAGAGAGGTACTCTATCAACAGCAGTAATTTGTATGTCTGCAGGAGGTGCATACATACCACCAGTGATCATTTTCCCTCGAGTACGAATGAAGGTTGAGTTGCAAAATGGTGCTCCTCCAGGAACAATTTTCTCGTGCCACCCTTCAGGATGGAGGCATTTGCATATCTTGACTCAGTGGTTTGATCACTTCCTGACGCATACAAGACCCACGGCGGAGCACCCTATTTTACTTGTCCCCGATGGTCACCTGACACATACGAACAACCTGGATCTAATCGAAAAGGCGAAAGAAAGGTATGTCACAATGGTTGTGTTACCTCCACATTGTACGCACAAAATGCAACCTCTGGACGTATCGTTCATGAAGCCACTGAACAGTTATTATACGCAGCAGTGGAAAGGTATCTCAGAAACATTCCAGGTAGACTGGTAACGGTATACTAGATTTGTCAACTATTTGGTGAAGCATTCCTGAAAGCCCCAATACCAACAACAGCTATAAATGGATTTCAAAAGAAAGGAAATGTGCCAATTAACAGAAAGGTATTTGGAGAAGAGGAATTCATTAAAGCTGATATGCATGTACAAATTATTTACCTAACACCTGATCAACAATCCGATCAACAGACAGATGATCAACAACCTGATCAACAGTCAGATGATCAACAACCCGATCAACAGACAGATAATCAACAACCCGATCAACAGACAGATGATCAACAACCCGATCAACAGACAGATGATCAACAACCCGATCAACAGCCAGATGATCACCAGTCAACCATATTACTAAAGTATAAAATAAAGGTTTCTGAAATCCCATGGAAAACAACCTGATCGACACTAAATATCATAATCAAAAAAACACGAATAGAGGACCAAAAAGAAAGTCGTGTCTGATACTCACAGATCATGATCAACCTAGTATATCTCACCCAACCAACAAAATTGGACAAAAGAATACCAAGAAAAGGGTAAAAAATAATTCCCCGAAAGACGCTGAGTGTTTATATTGTGGTGATTTATTTTCGCGTTCGGCAAGTCGGGAAGGCTGGGTCAATTGCACAAAATGTGAATCGTGGGCACATGATGCATGTACTGGACTTTCTATAAAGGGTGCATGCAATTTTATTTGCGATCTGTGTCTGTAAACTGTATGAATTGTTTAACTATACCTGGAAATTGTTATACTATTTCGGGTTCCAATTTTGACAAAAATTGTTTCAAAATTTATCGTCGGGCAAAAAGGAATAGTAGTTCCTTTTTGTCGGCTAGAATTTTTTTTCGTGAGTAATTAGAACGTGGTCAATTTTTTATTTATTGTTTCTAAATTACAAATTAGCATGCTACCAATATACTTGAGCTATAGAAAACATCTTTGCATTGCTAATTGCTTTTAAAATTGTTTAATAAGTTTAGTCATATCTAAAATATGTTTGGTTTTCCCTTAACTGTTCCGTTTTGCCCGGGTCTAATATATATTAGATATAATATAATATAATAACATAATATATATATACCATAGTGTAGCTGCTATCAATGTCATTTTTAAAATGTTTTACGATAATTAATGTGTTTAAAACTTTCGATACTCAACATATGGACTTAATAATGCGATTACATTTGATATTAAAAAAGATTGATAATTATCAATGCTTTTCATGCGCCGAAAGTACTATCATCAAGTAAACAAGTAATAGTTTATAAACATATTATTATCCTAATATTTAGCCTATTTAAATGTCTAAATTTTTAAAATATAATATAACAAATAATTACATTTACAAATAAAATAGTTATGTGTTTTGGTTTATCTTTTTTATAAAATATAGTTTAACATTTCGCCATCATAATTTTTTTTAGTATTTAGTTTATATTTATAATAATTTAATAAAAGGTCTCCGACAATTCAAAATGTGAGCATTAGAACAAAATCGCATTTGAAGTTAATTGAAGGACCGTTATAATTATAGATCAGATAGCGTGAAACATAGATATAAATAGATTCCTGTCTCTCTCTATAAGAATAAACAAACAATCCATAACTATGGCGTGAAATGTCAAAATTAATCAATGTTAATTTGGTAAGATTGCACCGATATTTACGAATGAACACGTCTATCTTTATTATATTATTATATAAATGATCGATTCTTGACTGCACCCTCAAATAACACTTTAACTACTCTAGCTGAATAACGAATATGGTCAAGTGATTATAGTTTGCCAAATGCATACATCATAGTTATCATTTATGTCAAATATTGAAAATATAAAAGTATTTGGTAAAAATGTTTGTACTAGGCCTATATATAATATGCAAAATAATATGCATTTTTAAATAGTATTTCCATTGTATTTATATATTGTTATTATAGAATTTTTATACTGTAGCCTACCTTTTGTAATGTTTCACAACGTATAATGTTTTCACAGTGCAATTATTTGTATAAATAATATTACATAATTTCATAAAACTCCGTACAAACGTATAATTAGAGTAAATAAATAAGTATACTATTTTTAGTATTTTATCGCGCAATATTTTCAACAAATATAACTACATGTAGCCTATAGATAAATAAATATATATATATATATATGTGTGTGTGTGCGTGTGTGCAGTTTGTGTAATTAGTTTTGAAATTATATTTTATTTATGAAAGATGTTGTGAATTTTATTACAAAAGTATGTCAGTGACAAACAATAATAAATTATTGTAAACGAATTCGTAGGTTAATATCCAGTGCAATAAACACCACATTTTAGAAACTATCTACAAACATATATAATCAATAATTTATAGTTACGATAGGAAGATCGGTAATATGTCACGAGAGTAAAGAGATGTATGAAATAACGCTCTATTTTCGTCTAAAACGTTTAAAATAATATAAATGGATAATATTGCTAAATCGTCTCTAACATGCACGTTCATGCTATTTCACTTTACAACTTTCAAATGACAGTACGACATATATTATGACTAAGTTTATGGATATAATTACTAAAACTTGTAATCAAGTGAAAATATTTTTAAGCAATTATATTTTTGTGAATATAACTAGATACAACTATAAGAAAACATTATTTATAGATTTCTTTACTAGAAACGAGTGTGTATACTATATAATGGTTATTATAAACAGATTTAAATAGATATAACGTAACTATCAATATATATTTAGATAAAAATATATTTTATTACTATCAATGTATAATTACTATATACATTTTAAATATATCTAATTATATATTATTTTACAGGATGTGGTTTTTACAACCAAAATGTTTCTAAAGGTTTATAAAATTTACTTCTCTTCCCATTTAAATGAATTTGGAACTTTTATACTATATATTATCAACAAATAATTATTTAGAATGTCTAATACTTCAATAATAGTAATTTAGCCCAAAACCTATATATATAATGTTATCTGGTTACCTGGTACCACGACCGACTTTTAATGACTCATGGGAAGAATTTTGGTATCTTTAACATTTAGTTTGAATACATTGTTTTGACTTTCCACCTTTACTTTTATGATTTTAGATACACTTCGTATTTTCCTATAGGACGTGCTGTTATATCATCACAGCTTTTAAGATTATTTATCTGCAACATTGTTGGAAACAAATATTACCTTCCGAACTTTCTTCAATAGCATGATCGCTTAATTTGTTAATTGTAAATATTGAAAAGATAAGTGATGGTAAACCATTTTTTGTGATAAACCATTATTTGTTACCGCACAGTTTTCAAACTTTTGTCTTATGCTGATGGCAAAACTCTTTCTTAAATGATCTCTATAATGTTACGTTAGTTAATTCTCATTCTTTACGTGGTATTCCAAGGTTTTGAGTGGTCTACGCAAGTGGATATTTATACAACATACAGTCATTGAGGCACAACTGAAAATCTTTTTTTGGTACTTGTTTGAACTTTATTAGGCTATAATCGTATATCAGCAATAATTTATGTAGTGCTTCTAAAGTAATATTGATTTCATATCAGCTGTTCGTTTTCAAATCTGAAAAGTATATCTGGATTACTTTGAGCAGAACTATTTTTGAGTTTGAAATAAATGTAATTGTTCGCCAGTATTTCAAATCTCCTTTCTTGGGTATGGTGAACATAAACTGACTTCTTTCAGTCTTGTAAAACTGTGTAGTCCAAGTTTGTGAGTATTTTTATATCATCTTTACCAATGGATTTTAAGAATTCAGCATAGAGTTTATCATCCACGGGTGATTTTGAATTGTTTAATTCTTTTAGAGATGTTTGGATTTCACTTTCCATTTTCTCAGGTTTTTTCTCTAGATTGTTAATATAATAGAGCCGTATACTAATGTATGCATATAATAAATAAAATGTATTTACGTAAATGTTAAAAAGAATTTTACATTTCTAGAAAATTACGTATAATTATTATAATGTTATAATACAATTCAATTAAATTGAACAATGGAAAAAACATAGACGAAAGACAAAAGTAAAGCAAAATCATTCCATACTAATGCAAGCCAATACCAGACTAAAATAACATACTTAATTCAATATGTATGCGGATAATTATGTATGCAGATTAAGAAGTGGCAATGGAACGGATCGATTTTTTGTATAGTTGGAAAAGGAATGTAAATTTTTTGTAGTAAGAAAAAGAAAGATGGAACAATATTATCAACTATACAAATACTGAAAAAGGCTTCGTTCCATTGACCACCGCTTCATCTTTTTGTCTTCAAACATGATCTGTACTATTTTAGATTTTTTATTCGTTCAAGGTTACATTTTGACAGATCTACGCAGTATATAAATAACCAGATCCGGTATAATAAAAAAATACTATTATAATCTTTGTCTCTTCATAAATTAATGTTTCTAAAATATTAACTTTTTGATTTAAATAATTGTGTACCATATATTAGTACCTATATCTAGTACTAATTGCCATTTTATATTTTTAGAAATAATTTAAGTATAATAGTAGGCCTATAGTAAGTTTGCTTATGACATTTTACATATAAATGAAACTTACATGCTTTTCTGTCAATTATATGTTGTGTAAATGTTTTCTACGGAACGTGTTATGGTTGCATGTGCTAAAATAGATTTAAAAACACAGCTAAGGGTTAATTATCTCGCACAATCACAAAAACTTACTTGTCGGCCTATAGGCCTTTATTACTTGGTCTGTAATTGGCTTTTAAATTTATTTATTTTGTTCAAACTCAGAATTTTTCACAAGCATAATTTGAAATATTGCAAGGATATGTCGTATTTTATTTGTTAGGGCTTAATGTTTGATTCATTAGATGGGTCAAAATCTAAAAGTCGTTTGAAACCTATACAAACAATTACTACGTAACTTATGTTGTACGTCTTTAATATACCTAGCTATTGTATAACAATTAGAAAAATACGTATTATAATATTTAAGTAACTTATAATGCAAACACATAAAAATATGAAGTCATCAATTCATTACAATGAACTGTTTTAAAAGTCTTGAATGAGATATTTTTTCATTCAATTTCGTTTTTAGTATACCGTTAAGTATTTTTTTAATAAAGAAATATCTTTCAATGTAATATATAAATATTATACAATAATATAATATAATAGCATATATATTATGATATATATTTATATACATTTAATAATTTTTTAATGCCAAGTCTTTCACAATTTTATCTGATCCACATGACCCCCTTTTGACTCATCTTGCATCTAGATAAAAATGTATATATATGTAAATTTGGAAAGATCTAAAATATAGTTATCGTGATAGATACAACTCATATCTTTATCTGTTCGCAAATGTACATTTTGCATGTATTAAAATTAATATTTTCTTAGTATAATTTACTAAATAATATATTATTCCACCGTATGTGGGGTCAAAACAGCGTTTAAATATTAACCCCATTTTTCCAATTCTTTTCTCTTACGCATATGTAGCCTATACTTGCCTGGTTCAGTCAAGCAAAATTTCATTTTAACAAGATACTGCGTAGGGCTACTGATTCATTGAACTTAAAAAACATTGAATCTCGCCTTCAATTATATGAGTTTTATATACTTATACGTTTATAGTTTGTTAATTTGGAAATAAAAAGTAACCCCGGCATCTGCAGAGATATTATTTGTTTAACAATTCAATGGACACATTTTTATTATCAACATGGTTATGTGCATATATATGAGTAATTAGAATTAATAAATTGGGGACTTAATTAGGGACTTCTAGATATATTCAAATAATCGACAAAAGTGTGCGTGTCATGTCTTTTTTAGGCTTGCACCTTAATATATATTTGTTAACAATCAAATTTTACTTTAGAAGTACGGTTGCTTTTCGACTAACTTTTTATTCAATTATATTTACTTTACTAAAGTTTAGTTTAATTCTGTTCATAATGTAGTAATAAACCAATTTAGTATAATATTTGGCTAATCTTAATCAATATTATAATAAAAAGGTTTTAATCGAAAAGGAAATAATTAAGCATAATTTCTGAGTATAGTAGGATATTATAATGTGGTATTATCTCAAAGTGGGTAGACATAAAAATATATAGACACATGTTAATATGCATTATAAATCATTATCGCTAAAGGCACAATGACGATTTTTGTAAGTTTGGAGGGGCACGTTCCCTCTAAACCTCCCCTGGATCGGCCACGGCTGTATCTATATTAAATTAAGATATCAATAATCATTTTTAACATAGTATATTTCGATAAATTTCCAACATTTTATATAATTATATATTATTATCCATAAGTTAATTATTTAAAATAAATTGTAATTATAAAATATTATTGAATATTTTTTATAATATATATTTATTTAAATATATTTTTTATTATTAATATATATATATATTTTTAAGAATACATTTGCGCATTTTTAAAATAAAATGTAATTTCATAAATATAATTTAATTGAAAGTAGAGGGTAGCTTATAGCATCATTAAAAACATTATTCTAATAAGATAACATTAATTTTAATAACAAAAAAACCAATTTATACATATAAATTACTCATATTTTGTGTTAAAATTACATAATAATTTACTATTTATTTGTAAATATTAAAATTATTAAAAAATATAAATATCCTTCAGATATAATACTTTATCTTAACAATTATGATAAATTTTTTGCAAATGTTTAGACTGAAATTGTATTGGAAAACAATTTCAACGTTTATTTCTAAAGTAATATTATTTACAATTTATTCTAAAGCAGTATATATTGACTATGTCCATAACAAATCGGGCGAGCGGAGTCAGAGCAACCATTTTATATTATACTCATTATAGTCAATTATTTTAATAAACATTTTGTTAAATTAGAATTTTTTTATTCTTAATAATAAAATATTTTTATGCAGTCAAAAATTACTGTGTGAAAGTTTGTAAAACTAAAATTTATTAAGGACAAGAGGAGTGGATAAAATGAGGGGTTAGATAAAATAACTATATATAAATATAATTAAATCTGACAGAGGATAAAACTAGAAGATCAGGAACAAGAACAATATGACTTAGCACATTCTACAAATTAGAAGATATTAGTAAAGTGAATAGTACTTGTAGTTTATTAAAATAATTACATACAGTTTAGTATTGGCCAGTCTAAATAGATTTAAAAAACTTTAATGAACATTGTCATTGAAATATATGTATTACTATTACACTACAAATTGAAGTGGCTTATAGTAAGCCACAAGTGACTCATTGTGAGCCACTTCAATTTGAAAATATTAACACAAGATTACATAAATGGCTCAATAAGAGCTGTTTTTTTGGCGATTGTCTCAATATGAGCCAATTAACTGGCTCAATTGTCTTATAATGAGCCATCTTAATTTGTAGTGTGTACAATGTCTTTGAAATTCAAATGGTATTTTTAAGCTAGTGTGTTTTAATTGAGAAGCAATTTCTTGTTGCTGACACATTGGATATGTATAAACTATAATTGTGTTGTAAATAACATAATATATTTCTTTCTTTTTATCTGAGCACTTATAATATACACAATAAATAACATATAGTCATAGACTACATAACTATCTTGAAACATGTGATTGCTGCTGTAGGTACATTGCATTATACATTAGATGGGGACCATCCATAAAGTACATATGCAGTCATTATACCAATTTTAAACCCCCCCTCCCCCCTATGTACACACTTGTATGCTTTTCATCTACCTCCACTCTAGAAGAATATGCATACACAGTTGAAATTCAATTTATTAAACAGACAATGTGAGATACATATTGTGTAGAGACTTTATTCAGGCATTGTAAAAGTATGGGGTACACTAATATGAGTTTCAATTTTCCAAATTTTAAAATTAGGCTGTTTTTGAAAAGTAGTGTATAGACAAATTAAGCAAAGTAGGTTTCTGACACACTTTACAAAGCAGTATCACTCATACTTCACAGACTTAGTGAGAAAATATATTTACAGAAAGTAGGAAACTGACAGATTTTTACAAACAATAATGAGAATAATAACCATGATAATACATAATTAAGGTTTATGTAAATATATAGTTTTAGAGTATGTATTTCAGGGTCAGTAAACAGTGTACTAGAATGTAACATCTGCAATATCAATAGTAAATCAAATATCAATGCTGTGATATTAAATATTTTGGAATTTATATTTTATTTACTAGCTAGGTACTTGTAAAAAAGGTACTTCACATTTTTTATATGAGCATACATACACTTTTCGACCTCTGACCCCACACCCCTTTTATGCACCTGTATGCTTTTCATCTATCCCCCCCTCCCCCCTTGTCTGCGTACATACTTTATGGATGGTCCCATATGTTTATCTTAATCAATGCATATTAGCATCTTATAGTTATATTCCAATATAATCTTTACACATATATTGTAATGTATAATTTTATATACTATAGTAGTTACAAGTGTTTTACTAATTATAAATATAACAACTTCTATGCTATAATAATTATTTTTATTATCCATGTTACATGTGGTTATCATTTATAGTTTGGTATGGTACATAGTATGGTTAGGTTATGGTATAGTTTGCTAATTTATTAAATTTTTCATAACATTGAAAAACTAATAATACATAAATAATTTCATACTTTACATAAATCTCTTCCCTCAATGTAGTTTTATGAGATTGATATTCTGTTTCTTATTGAAATAGCCTATGCAGACACCCTTACATGTACAGCTTTTATAATGGTTCTATCAATCTCTATCATCACACAAACCCATATCTTTTAACATTGTGCAATGTAAGTTTGACCTATACAGAAGAGAGTGAAGCAGACATTACACTATATACAGGTTACAATAGTAGTATTTTTGGATAAATTTACAAAAAATATTTTCCCTCTTGTAATCTAGTGAAATATACAATATTTTTAGTAATTTAAAAAAATACTATCATACTATAGGAATATGATTACACATGTATATTACTGTAATGTTAGATAAAACTATGCACAAAAGAAATTAATAATTTAGTTTAGAGATATTTGTACCTGAGATGGGGTTATATATTGTAGTATGTATGGAAACACTCAGTTACTATGCATATTTGTTCAGAGATCAGTGTAGAGACTAAACATACAGAGTCATACAAACAGAAGATCTTGATCCTAAAACGAATCTGTTTTGTTAGAATAGACTGTGGAAAGTCCTTCAGATTGATGTCTGATAATATTGTTGTCTTCATTCATATTACAGGTATTAGTAAATTTAGTAGTT
Organism: Coelogynopora nodosa; assembly: GCA_034780555.1. Classification (NCBI taxonomy): domain Eukaryota; kingdom Metazoa; phylum Platyhelminthes; order Proseriata; family Coelogynoporidae; genus Coelogynopora; species Coelogynopora nodosa. Next base: position 423 of record JAUZND010086142.1, on the reverse strand, counting down.
TCTTACATAAAACTTCCATAAATTAGTTTTAAAAATGTTGTCACCTCATGCAGTTAGCTTTTTTAGGTCTGAGGACAGTTCAGGAACACCAGTGAAAAATAGAAAGTTCTTCAGGTCTGTTATTTAATACTGGAAAAAGTATATTCTACCATTGGACTCCTACAATATATAGAAGAGTAGGATGTCAGAGGTCAAGGTGAAAGAGATTTCAGATTGATACAGACAGAATCAGATATATAGTGTTCAAAAACTAGTAAATTATAATATTCAATATGAAAATGTATATCTCCTATAAATATATAAGAATAATATATATTTCAGGCATGGGAATTTTCCGGATTTTTTTTGAAAAATACCATCTTTTTTCAGATAAGCATTGTAATGACAAAAATGCAATAAAATATGAAGGGGGTAGGGGGTCGA
>JAUZND010086131.1:0-15593 GCA_034780555.1 Coelogynopora nodosa | reverse complement strand
AATGAAACAACAATGGCTGAATCATTTAATGGTCTTGAATGTGTATAAGGAAAAGGTGGACATTATTGATATTGACAATATATTATGAAAGAATTTGTTAGTTGATCCGAACATCCATTACATTTTTAGTTTGGTCAATCATAATATAGAAATAAATAACTTAGCATCATATTATTGTGACTAACTTTACTTGTACATGTAAAAATATGACATATTACATACTGTTTTTTACCAAATATTAACCATATAAGCTATTAATATACATATATATACATAAATATAGATTAGATATATTTACATAATATACAAAATAAAAATGTACCAATTATTTGCATTTTAGTTAAAAGAGCATACATTCATCTATTTATATATATATTTTTAAATGTGCCCTTTTGAAAAATGTCGCTACAACTTTCAGACCATAGTTAGCCCCTGTGCATATAATTATAAGCTGGAAAGCTAACTTGAGATGGTTTCATTATATTTATATATTATAATACCATTGGCATTGTAATTGGTCAATAAAATCAGTCATAGCTGAATTTATTGTTACAATGTCAATTGTTATTACTACTATATAAATATGCTAATTAATAGAAATTAACCGTGTTTAACAAATAAAGAAATATGAAAAACATAATGAAAATAGGAATATATGTTACATCAGTATACGCGTTTTCTCTAATACAAATTAGCCGTATTAACAGTATATTTATATGGAATTAAACAAACCATTAAAAAAAATTTTATTTAACAAATTATTGCGCTGATATATCTATATTTATAGTTTTAATAATAATCCCTGTTAAATATGAATCTTACAGATTAATAAATTTATAATTTATAAAATGCGAGCAATCTGTATATTAAACTGTTTTAATCGAAGATAATTAAATAATATCATTCTAGTATATATATTAATTTCAGGAATATAATTTCAATATACGTGCTGCTTTTAAAACTTAACATAATTTACAAAAGTTATATATCCAAATATGTTATATTCATAATCAATGTTAATGCTTTAATAAATATTGTATAGTAAAGAATAAATAAGTATTATTTTAAGTGATTATACAATTACAATATTTACTAAAAAGTTTTCAAAACGTTAAATTTATCAAAATATTTGAATATAGATTGATGAATTTTGATAGACACAGTAATCGACAGGTAAATCCATCTGCAGACTGTTTTCGGGGTAATTACCCTCATCAGTACAGAGTAGGAATCGAACATGCAACCCAATCATCTGTGAGCGAGAACCCACCTACCACTAGATATAAGACCACATCCTCGCCTGTCACCTACGCGTGTCTATCTTATAATATAAGTCTTTTACCGCGGTTTCACAATTGCACATGTAATGCTTATAATCGGGCGGAATCTCCTAAGCAAAATAAGACTCGCCACATGAATAATTCTACTTGCATATTTTATTATATCTGTGGAGTTTCCTCCCGATTATATAAGCATTAAATATGCATTTGTGCAACTTTTGCATGAACCCTTCGAAGGGCTCATATTACAAGTTAGACACGGTAGTTGACAAGAAAAGATGTGGTCTAGTAAAAGGTGGGCTCGCTCAAAGATCGCTGGGTTGCATGTTCGATTCCTACTCTGTATTGATGAAGGGCAAATACTCCTTCATTTAATGCGTCTATCAAAATTCATCTGAAACATTATCGTAGGTATAAAATTCGATGTTCTATAATACTGAAATTGAAACACATTCATACAATTTTCCGGTAGTTATAAAGTTCTAATTATGGTATTATAATAAGTGTTATATCGATATTTATTACACACTTACATATAGTAATAACTAATATAATACATAGAAACAATGATTTATACCTACATATAATACATAAAATCTTTAAAAAGTTTAAACATTTTACATGCACTGCACATATGTATTACATTAATTTATTTAATGCATGCTGGATTATAAAATGTATCGATCACTGATTAGATGAACCTTTCTGCTATTTGATAAAAGAAAAAAACTAGGATTAAAAAAAATTCAAAGAAAGATAGTTTTCCCAACGTATAACATAAATTGAAATAGTTTCATTAATATAAATCTCAACAAGGTGGAAATGTTATATTTTTAAAATACGGGAAAATTACGACAATGTATAACGTAGATTATTATGGTAAGAATCAATATAACTATTTTACAGACATTTTTAGTATATATCTTCAAACTATTCTGCTAATATTTCAATCTTTGAAACATAACTCATTCTGTAATTTTTTATTTGATTTTATAGAGGTTCGAAATTTTATTTTATAACATTATTAAAACATTTAAACAAACACAATTAAAACATATATTAACATTTAAAAATATGTTAATGGAACGATAAAATGGAACATATATGACCATCCAACAACACAGCCATAAGTCTAATTTTAGAATGAATAAATTTTATGAACATTTAACGCAATGGCATAGACTATTTAATGTGTACAAGATCAACAAATGCAAAATTATTTTAACTCTATTATCATGGGGTCGACCCCTGATAATTAAAATGTGATATAATTATATGAATTAATATTATTAAATTATATATAATGTTATTAAAATGCGATTAAAATGTTTTCGTTTTGATCAAAACGAAAACATTTTAATCGCAGATAAAAGACAGTAGGCTAATATATCTATTTTTTGTTACAACCCATAGAACTAAGATAACTAGGCTACCTCATTATACGTGAACTGTATTCATATTAAAGATCTTCGCTAAATAGATTAACAAGTATTTATGCGTATATTAACTTAACCAATGAGTTATTATAGAGACGCGAATTAACCAAAAGTTATTTAGTCAATGTAAGTTAGTAACAATCATATTTAATTTATTACTGAATTACTACTATACGTACATCACTTGCACATACAATACATACCAAATAAAAAGAACACGACTTCTATATGAATGTAATCAGAAAATATAAATGATCGAAATTAATTAATTGAAACATGTCAAATCCACGTACTTTATTTCACCGCAACAAGATCTATGTACAATAATATTTACATAAAACACAAGTTAAAACGATTTTTGAAACTATTTCCTTCGACCTTTTTTGAATTTGTTTTTCTTTCCTTTCTTCAGACGTTTCTTTTCCTTCTTTGTTCTCTAAAAGAATTTAAAAAATGTGAAAATGATCTATATTCTGAATTCATGTAAAGTTTGAATTAATAACGAATTTTAAACACTTTGAAAATAGTAGATACAACATTTAGTATAATTGTGATATGTTTTAGATTACATTTGTATGATATAAATAACATAATCAAGCTGAAGAAAATTTGCGTCTAAACAAAAATGTACAAAAATAATTTTCAAAGCGTCAAATTCTTTTGACATACTTTGGACCAGTATCCACATCAAGTTTGTATACAGTGTGTTTACACGACAACAAACGCTAACATAAAACAATAAACACTCACCCCCGCATTTTTTCTGAATTGTAGTTCAGGATATTCATCCTAAAGTAAAATAAAAATAATATAAACCGATACAAATATATATTATTGTATAGCCACTTCACATTTATATTAATTATAACATTTACATAATATAGGTAAACAGATGAATTTAGACAACCTAAGTCTTAAAACGTAAAATACACAGTCACATTGAGAAATCATCAATGGCAATATACTTAAATTACAACACAATTCTAATTAGATTTAGTAGCGCATCTATTTAATAATAAAATAAATCAGCCATAAAACCCCTCCAGAAATTATCAAAGCAACTGCAAATAGTAACAATTTAAAAAAATGAAAATGATTTTCAGCAAAAACATCAATCATGACCGAACTCCATAAGAGTCAAATTAAAATAATGTGTTACCATCGAACCACAACCATCAATTAAAAATAATTTGTACTCCATAAAAAGTGCTTGAGTGATAAAACGGCAAGTCAGACATGTTTATTCAACAGACAGTGTACTACATTTATAATTAAATAAGGGGGAAGAGGTGACTAAAGCAAACAATGAAGATCTTCATAATATAGTGAAATATCAAGTGCGGAAAACAAATATAGAAAATGCCAAACTGTTACATAATTGACTGACACAATGAAGTTAACCAATGTGATAATAATTTTAAAGAAATTAGTGACAAAATATGAAATTAAAACTAATCTAAATCGCCAAAAGAAACAAATTGATCTAAATATCACAAATGGAAATACTATTAATGAGAAAAACCAGAAATATGGTGGAGGCCCCCCCAGAGCGAACCCCCATAAATTATAATACTATTACATATCAAATACTGTATATTCGTTCATACTAATAGGTACTCTATATCCTATGTGTACTCATTATCGATATTGCACACATCTGACTCAAAAATTGAATGTATGCGTGAAATCTAATGAGAAAATAAATAATGTTATCTTTTGATCAAGAGTTGTATTTATCACTCAATTGTAGTTGGCATAATGGTGCAATACGTCTCCAGACTCCAGAGTAGATCAGATGCATTTACAAATTATAGTAGTCTAGGTACTTACGAGAGACAAATTGTCATAAAAAACAGACAGATCTACGATATTGAAACGAACAATAGATACTCATAGACCATAATCTTTGATGGTATTTAAAGCAGTTAGAGCCTTTTGAAAAGTTAGTGTCTTCTTTTTTATTACCATCTCTTTCGTCATCTACATCATCAACTTCTGGTGCTTTACAGCATACTAACTGGTATGTTACAGCTATTTGTAGAAAGAAGTCAACTGATAAGATGATATATGTAAGCACTAGCCTACTATGTATTCAATAAATGTAGAAAAAAGCAAGAGGAAAGATAGAAAAACTGTTTGGTACTTTATCTACATTATTCAATATTGATTAGTCCGCACTAAACCATATGCGCTATAATTGTTTTATACATATGTGTATATATATACTATTTTAGGGTTAAATTTAAAATGGACATCATAATAGATTGCGGTCATTAATAAAACCAAAAATACCAATTCTGTTAAAGAAGATTAGATAATATAATTACGAGGAATAAATATATTATTAACATAAGAACTTACATCATTCAGAAGTGATTTAATTTCTCCGAAATTACCAATCTTTGCAATAGGATCCCCCCTGACCAAGGCACGTTGATTTGAACGTTCCTTTTTAGTTAGCTGAACACGCATAAAGTTTTCCTCCTCGTATCTATTGTAACACATAATTATACAGTTTTATAGAATAGATATTAATGCAAAAAACAATGATATATTATATAAAAGACAGTACATATAAACGAATAAAAATACATTGCTGAGAATTAATATTTAAACTAATGAGATAAACTAGACTGACGGTAAAAAGCCCAAACATATCAAAATTTACATTTTCGTACTTACTTACTTTTTTCTAACGTACGTAATTTTGCCACTCTCACTGATTTATATATTGGATATAACCTTAAGATTGTCGAAAAGTCGGCTTGACTTATATTCTGTTATTACACTAAATATAAAAAATTTCCAACTGATTTTGTGTTTGTTCAATTTTTATTATTATCATCATCATGCGAAATAACAAAAAACACATATGTACTATATTGTATATAATCAACTAATGGTCATTGGGCAAATCGTATGTATTGTAGTCGCACTTGTCAATTCATTATCACCCGAGATTGGTGTCAATAGGTTTAATTATTTTATAAACATCTGAATCATCTTCTAAAATTCTAATTTCGTAGCAAAATATAATTTATACAAAAATTAATACATTACATTTACCAAAAATCATCAAATAATACCAAGTTGCTAAAAATAGTTAATTTTTCATAAAACAATATTGTACATTTTTATAAATATATTTTAAATACCACTAAAAAAGTTTATTAAATTTCCGCTATTTTAGACTGATCATTAAGTTGTTTTCAATACAAGAAAACTTTTTTAAATGTATGTTAAACTGACTCCCCTGATAGCTCTATGTTTAGACCAACTTCAGAACGAATCGTTTGTATGTAGCGCAAGTAGCTTTTAACGTAGATAGAAAATGCTGCACTATTTTGATGTTATTATACATACAAGGAAAATGGATTCATAAGTGATTATTTTTGTATCACATTTTATGTTAAGATCTTTCAATTAATAACATTTCACATAGTTATTTAACGTAGAAAACGGACAGTTTTTATTATGACATACTATGTTAAAAAAAAGAGGATAAAATCTTTTCTAAAGATGTAAAAAATTGTGAATTAAAATAATAAACTAAAGTATCAACACTTCACAAGTAACTGGTAATAATTACCAGAGTTGCTGAACACACATTCAACAAAATAATAAAATATAAAACATAAATCACTATATTTTAAATCAAAGCTATTGTCCGTTAAAAATAATAATTCATTATTAATTGATCAATCTTGTCGAACTTTGTGTCTCAAAATATGAATACATAAAAGTTCAAACAAAAATACACAAAAATAAAAAAATATGATTAATAAGATTCTTTCACTGATTAGACAGTAAAATATTGTCCGAAATTTTCTGTCAAATTATACATATAATTATAATTAATGTGACAATATAAACCATATATTTCTATTTTGCAGTTAATGCAGCTTAAAAACAATGTGCAAATTAGTAACAACCGCGTAACACTTACAATTAAATGTGTTGCCATATATATTCACAATCGAGAAAAATATATGTAAAGTATATATATTCACAATCGATAAAAATATATTTTAAGTACATAAACTAAAATTTAAAAAATTTCAATGTCAAAATGATGCGTAACATTTTATTAACAGACTGAAAAAGATTAATAGATTTTTCCATTCGTAATTTCAACAACCGGATATAACTTGATGCTAATGGTTAAACAATATTTTATAAAGTGATGGATTCACATATTGAAACAGGGATTTGAAATAACAAGAAAAATTACCAATTAAATAAACGTCCAAATCAATTGCAATATATGATTTATATTTACCTCTGTCGTTCCTTCGCTTTATGCAGCTCAACTCTATCGAGATTACTGGCTGATTCCTGAAAATAAATATAAATTCATGAACATTTTTATTTCGAAGCAAAGTAAATATGACTAATGCGACTATTTTATCCCTGCCTGTAAAAGCTTAGCCCTTAAATGTTCTTGATGTATTTAGTGCTAACATACTGCATTTAGCCAATTAAAAAGTGTATTAATTTATGTAATTTTCATCTAAAATTCATTTTGATTTATACTTCTTTAGCATATTTATTGAGAGTTATATAAAAGATCACCAGATATATTACATACTTTGTATAACTAACAGTAAATTTGTATGATATTGGAATTGGTTTCATTTAAAATACTATAAAATATGGACAAAAATACAAAACGAGCACATAATAATAGATGAATGATGAGAATTCATGCAATTTATGAAGTGGAAATTGATCAAAATCACTCTTGATATTAAAAATATACTGCATATAATATCATTTTTGCATATAACATATCACATTTATCATACAGCTATGACAAATTGCCAAACTCACATGAACTTCTCTTGGCTGATCACCAGTGTCATCTTGTATATCCTCTAACAGCGTACTTCTGATAGCTCGTTTTCTTGCTCGTTGCATCTCACGCTCATTGCGAGCAGTTTCTTTAGGGTCCACTATAAGTAGGACATAGCAGAATGATATTTGTAGAACAATGGTTACAATCCTCGAAGAAAAGGCCGAAGCAAATTTCACACATCACTTGTTAAGTAGTGAGCGATTTAGAACTAAACCTGTAATATTCATAATAAGGTTAAAAAACAAATTCTATTCATAATGATAAGTTGAGTGCTTACTGATCAATACACTAAATATAAGACTAAAATAGCTTAAATACTGCTCAAAAAATATCATTTAGCCAATTTAGGAATTGAAAAAACCAAGAAATGTGTTTTAATCGTGGTGCAAAATGTGTACGAATTTATGTGATACAATTAAGATTATATAGAAATACCACGAACCCACCATAAAACACAGGATTGATCTTGGCAGGTTTATATATTCCAGACGAAGCACCCTTCGCCTTTTTCACAGGATATCGTGGCTGTTGCAACTTTGCTGGTTCTATGTCGTTACTATTGACTGATTCACCATCTTCCCCTACTACGTCATCACTGTTGACTGATTCACCATCCTCCCCTGCTACGTCATCACTGTTGATTGATTCATCAGTGTTGTCGCCTTTTATTTCAGCGTCAGAATTGTCCTCGTCAACGTCCTCACTACCGCCACTGTCAATATTTTCGTCGGAATCTTCCTTTTCATTGTCACTACCTGATTTGTTTTCTTCCTCCACTTCATCCGCGCTGAAGTCGCTTTCAGCAGAATCGTCTGCCTGTACGGCACAAATATTAATTTCAGACGTTACATTTACGTAAAAATGCTTAGGTAACAGAATATGATAAAATAATATATTATACAATTGATTATCTAAATAATGTTAAAATTTATAAAATGTTATATATGTATAATTCGAATACAAAAATGAATAATAAATGAAATACGCGTTTTAAAAACTGATATATATTTAATTGACATGTTACCGTGGCAAAACAAAATGAAGATTTTTTAATCTGTTTTTAAAAATAATACAAGTGACTTTTTTAATTCTTAATAACTTACATTATTAGCTATTTTAAAATAGCAAATATAAACAGAGTTAATATTTTTGTGAAGTTTTCATATATAAATTTATATTCTAAAAACATTTCAGTCATTGAAAAAAAGCGCGTTCAGGTCAAAGAATTTATGCATTTTTAACCGAGACAATTGAGAATGTTTTATTTTTACTAAATGTTAATTTGGTTAATACGTTAATATAATTATTAAAAAAATCTAGTATTCATATAGTTATTAGAGTAAAAACTTATTATTCTAAGTAAAATATCACAAGACAACAAATATTATAACTTTGCATATAGATATTTTTAGTTTTTACAGTGCACATTTACAGACTACCTTTCCTATTAAATGCAATTAAGAGACATTTTTGGATCCTACTTCAGCGTTAACATGCATTGGTTTATGTTAAAAAGATCAATGACAAACCTCCATGTCCATGAGCCTAGCATTTAGACCTTCATCTTCAATTCCAGCATCATTGTCTGAAATTGCGAAATATTTTTTAAAAATAAATATGTATACAGTTCTTATATTTAATTTACAAAATATTTAACTACCCTGTATAGCTAAGTTGACAGCTCGATCAATTTGTATCTTTAGTTTTTGCTCAATTGGTCGTATCTTTTCAAGAGTCTGTGGTTTAAAATGAAATAACTTATTTAACTGTGAAAAATAATATATAGTTAAGAGTATGCTAACCAGACGTACCAATCTGTATTCAACTATTCTCTGAACAGCAGGATGATTAGCAATAGACTTGCCCTCAGACTTTAACAGCAGAAGATATAATAGATTTTTGAGGTAAGAAATGAAAACGTCATTCTTGTATCGCAGAAGTTCAATACCCTAAGAAAAAAGAAAGAAAAACAGCTAATTAAAAATCATCATAAGTCAACAATAATAAAGCAATAACATACATAATTAAAAAAACATGCTATAATAATTTAAAAAATGTAAACTTCAATATTGTTTGAATTATTTTTTATCGAATAACAAAATTTGAAAAATAGTAGGTATTAATATAAAGGACAAATTATAATTTAATATAACTAAATACGTAACGAAATAAAGTGTTTGTAAAATAAACTAACATGGTTGGGTTATAAATATGGATGTGTTGTGTAGTACGACAACAAATGCCAGAACATAATATATTGAAATAGCACAAATAAAAAATTGTAATATAAATGTATTTATAAAAATAATGTACAGAAATAGACATAATGAAAATGTTTTGAAATAATTTTAATGAAGAAGGAATGATAAACATGAAAATATTGATCAAACATTCAAGAAAATCCAACCATCATATTAGAGTGCAATCTATATAAGTCGGTCAAAGAGATACATAAACAATTTTCACATTAAAAGTAAGATATTCTGAAAATAAAATAAAAACTTCTTTTATATAAGTTCAAATAACAATTAAAGTTTAACAAAATAGTTGAACCCACTTAATATCACAGCATTGGTAAAACATGAAAATGTGATATTAAGCAGGGCGTAACAATGATAGGGTCATCAAAATCAAAGTATGTATGTATTATGTAATTTTGGCATATATAGAGATATATATACACTTATACATACAAACATATATAATTATATGTATATATATATATATACAAAAATATATACATACAAACAATGTTAAAATATTATAAAATTATAAATTGTTAATGCATCGGCTATAACATACATACAATGTAAGAGCGAATATTATGAAACAGTAAAGTCACTAAGAACCAAAAAGTGATATTAACAGAGGTGACTTAAGCAGGTTCAACTGTTTGAATATATAAATATTATAATTTGTACACACTCTCTAATCACTGGTAATAGGAAAATACATGATTCAATTTATATGCAAGGTATATTTCAGTATAGAAATAAAGTTAATCATAATAAAGATTTTTTAAATTCACCTGAAAAAGAACTTGAATGTTACATAACACCTCACTTAAATGTTAAAAATTATAAATTCAATACACCCACCTTTGAAGTTGATAGATTATCTTGCTTAAGTTTTAAATTCTCACACTGTTTAATTATTTCTCCTAAATATATTGAAAGATCTTCCAGTTGTGACATTATACTGAAAAAGAAAATAATAGACAAACTATAATGTAAGGTTAACAATTCATCCATATTCTAATATTAACATTTTAATGGTTAAATGTTGGACATAGTATTATGTAAAACATAACTAAAATAAAAAAGTTTTTACTATGGAATATAGTCAAAGTATGCATTTGAGATCCTATATTTAGACATTATTTAAAAAATGACTGTAATGTATGTATTACTTAGGAAGAAATATTTCAGTATTCTAATGTTGAAGCTTATTTTGTATTGCAGAATCTAAAGCTGAGCACAGAGATATCGAATTCATAACATATGGCCTAGAGAAAATGAGTTGGTGGGTCAACCAGGATAGAATTAGCTGGTAAACCACCACTTTCAATATCCACATGCATAATTAGTAGTCCACTATAGGCAGAAATTTGTAAAGCCTAAAATAGTATTTCATATTATACACTAGTTAATAAGCAGTAAGATGTGACTTTTATATATATGTAACATATTTAAGCTGTATAATTACTGAATATTTCCCCACAAATATCAAATATGAATCAAAACATTAACATGCCAAAATAATATTTGTACACTAATAAAACACAAATCCAAAAAACTAATTTATTTTATACATTATAGAGAGAGTATGAAAAATTGAAGTACTAAAAGATAGTAAAAATATATAAATAATATGGAACAAAAATTGGCATTCTGATACTGTCACTGCACTACCAACTGATGTTTCATTAGGGGATCTATTAATTTGTAGAGCATGAATATTTAATTTTTCTAAATTATATTAAGTCGTAAGTAATTTAAATATTAAATTTATTTATTATTTGAATAATATACACATTTATTTGTATATATGAGAGGAGAGATGTATAATCAAACATTTCATTAACAAGACAATCAACATAACAAACATTGTGGCAATATAAAGAAAAAACTCATTAAAGGTCATCCATAAATGTGTAATAATATAATGCCAACAAAAAGCTTTCACAAATTATTAATACAGACAAAAGTCATTCCTCAAGCAAAGGATTATAATAGTCCAATTGAAATTCCAAAAATCACCCTTTCTGGTAACACAAAATTTACTATAACTTTTGAAAGTACATCAATTCAAAAAACAATCAGCAGATTTAAAACTATCACTTTTTCTCTGCGTCTTTTATAATAATAAATATGTTAATATGAATAAATTTAAAAAGTGAACAGGACCAACCACTTATAGTGTTACTAATTATACTTCAGTGTGCTTAGATTGCTGCCAGTTAACAAGGGATTAGTTTTACTAGCTTACATCCAGTCATCAATCTAGCAGAATTGTTGCATTACCACCACTTACTTACTTCTAAAAATTGAAAACTATTCAAATTGTAAATTATAGAAATATATTTTAAAAAGTTATAAATAACCATATAAATTATTTAATAAAATTGTAACAAAAAATATATGAAAGTTTAAATGTTATCAATGTTTTTGTTTGAATTAAATTTAGGAATCTTGATGTTGTAACATATTGATAAATAAATTTAATAGTTTTAACTTTGATAGCTACACCATGGTAGTTATTTTTATTAATACATATTATTATTGTTCAACAATAATGTGAGAACACAAATTTTGAGTTCCGCCTCCTTGGGGTCAATAGAATGCCATTCCTGCACTGACATCCCTAGTCCAAGTCACCATCATTCCCCATCACCTGCTCAGCCTAGTGAACCAGACGATGATAATGTGGATGAATGTGATATATATATATTATATATGTAATGGAAAGCATAAATATAAGCTATGTAAAATCTGTACTCAATGTTATTCACAAGGAAGGGAATGCTGGTTCCATAGAAAGTGTGTTGGAATAAAGTATCCCACTAAAGCTGACATTGAGGGTGATTATCTTGATTGGAACTTCAATAGATTAAGATCCTCAATAGTTTTTCAGATTTAATCATACTCTGAACCTATTCTCCTGTATATATAAATATAATTTTTACACTTGGTCACATGCTTAGCATTGGGTAATAAGCCTAATATTTCATACCTAACCACACACTTATCTTCATAAAATTTACATTTAATACTATAAAACTGTTTATATTATAGCTAAGGCTGTCATACAATTAGCAGCCATCGGCTTTTCGTACAGAAGTTGCTTGGGTCTAATGTAACTCTTTAGAGCAATATTCCCAGACAGAAATTTTGTGAAATCTATCAAACTTACTGTTTAATGAAGATTTTCTGGGTTTGCATGCAACAGAGTCAACTTGTTCCAATAAACTCTTTGACATTATTAAATGTTTGTTTCTTCTCCTAAACTTAAGCTTCGAGAAGGTAAGAGGACAATGCTATGATGATGCTTCAGTAATGAAATGGCTTACAACTCAAATCACTTTTGTTCACTGCTTTGGACATTTATTGAGTATAGCATGTTGTGATACAATATGCAACATAGACATTCTAAATAATGTTTTAAATACAACTCATGAAATAATGAATCTCTTCAAGAAATCGCCTAGAAGAAATGCTATGTTTGACAGTCTGAAAATGGAACTCTCACTCGGAATATGAGTTCTGTGTCTACATATGTGCAAAACATATTATACATCCAACACTTTTTGTATATTATTTTTAATGCATTATTAACATTGTAAATAAATGTCATTAAAAATGTTGAGTTAAGTTGATATGGGTTAAAATGCTAATTTGGAACCTCAGGGGCCCTTTTTTATCATTACCTAACTGAATTTTTTAAAATATCATTACTATTGGCCTTTTCTACATCCATGTATAAATGTATTATATGTATTGGAATTAAACTGAATTTAATAAATTTTTTCAAAATTCTCCCACAGCCTACTCTCTATTTGGCCATCTTATGCTAAAATTTGACTGCACACTTACAATGTAATACTTCATATTATATGGAGGGGGAAATGACTTTTTTTCAAAGAAATTAAGTTTTTGATTGAACAATATATATATATCTAAAACACATAAAAAATATAATTTCAAATATTTTTAAATACCAGAAAAAATTGTGTTATTATTGAACTATTTTATACCCCCCATCTGGGTTTTCATACTTGCTGATGATATTAGGAGCTAAAACTTGCAACATTTATAAAAAAAACTTAGGATTTCTTGTACTTCTTCTGATAAGAATAGAACAATTAACTGGTTACATTCTCTGTGCATCAGCATCAACTTGGAACAAAATCTGGAATGTAATTATCCATAATGGAGCTGTGATGCACAGTAATGTACATATGTAGCCAGGACTTCAAGCCATCTTCAAGTCACCCCTTCTGTTTGAGCTAGCAAATGATCAGTTATCTCACTTTCTTAACTTATTCCTTGCATATAATTTTATTTAAACAAATTTTGTAAAGGTTACTCAGAATAGTTAGGGAGGTACCTACTAGATTATTATTTTGTACACATTCTAATTTTTCCGTTTTGGTATTAATAATATAGTATAATATTAAATAATCACCTAATATGAGTATCTCTAATGTGCGCATTATGTGGAATCAACACAAAATGTTCTATAGTTTTTAAGTGTTATTTGTATCACATTCTCTCAATGTTTTTTATATTCATAGCACATAATTATCACCTATATTTCTAGCCGTTTTGGTACCAACTGTTATGAGATGTGTGCATATTATTATACACTACATATATGAAATTACCCAATTTCTCTAAAATTTGTGAACTTAATTTTTACCACTTTAACTTTCTATGTCTTGTTACAATACTATAGTGGAGCTCCACCGGAATTTGTTGAAGAAGGTTCCAGATAACCTTCCCCTTTCTTTTCTTTGAGGTAGCAAGTGATCTGTTATCTCACTTTCTACACTTTAATCCTTTTATATAATTTTATTTAAAAATATTTTTAAAGTTTACCCAGAAGAGTTATGGAGTTATCTACATTATTACTTTGTACACATTCTGATATTTCCCTAATATGTTTAGCTGTTTTGGTATGAAGTGTAATTTAAGCATGTTTTAATTATAATAAATAATTACCCAATACAAGTATATCAAATTCAATATTTCGGTAAATATATATACTATTGCTTCCCTTAGAAGAAATTTCATAATAAATGGTAAATAATCATTCCTTCTTCACTTGGTTCTCATCATAGTATAATTTTTCGTATGAAAAATATTACCAATATCTTGGAAATTCTTTGTAAGATCCTAAAAAATATTGGAAATACTTGGTACGGACAATTTCCATGGTTACATTTATGCACAACTCGCAAAAAAGTGTTTTGTTTTTACTGCAAATACGCAAAAGAACACAATCTTCAAAGCTTTAGTACAAAAACAGACTCCGCATTCATTTCTTTGGGTTTCAAAAATTGGAAGAAGGCACTTTTGCGTTTCAAGGAACATGACATGTGCCACAGTCATAGGGGGGCTGTAGAGTCATTCAAAGCAGCAGAGAAGGCTCCAATTATGCAGAAAATATATGACCACAACATTACCAAACAAGGTGAGAACCGGAAACATTTTTTGAAACAACTGCAAAGCATGCGCTATTTACTTCGACAGGGTTTAGCTATTCGAGGACACAAAGAAGAAGAGGGCAATTTCAGTCAACTGTTAAAAGTTACAATTGATGACAACTCTTGGAAAGAATACCAATCGCCAGACGTCCAGAATGAAATTATTGAAGAAATGGCTCACACAGTCCTCCGCGAAGTAGTAAAAGATGTTTCTGATGCAAAATATTTTTCGATTTTGTGTGATGAAACGCGGGATTGCGCGAATCGCGAACAAATGGTCATGTGTTTAAGGTCAGTATCAGAGTCATACGAAGTAT
>JAUZND010086120.1:0-15594 GCA_034780555.1 Coelogynopora nodosa | reverse complement strand
GTTCCAGTGTGCGGGTTTTTCTGCTGCAGTTTGCCCACCTTGGCGTTGAAGTCGCCCATGACCAGGAGCATGTCTCTTGGTGAAATCTTGTCTAGAGTTTCTTGCAATTTTAATTTCTTGCAATCGATTAATAACGATTGTTAAAGTCCGACATTACTTTATATTGCATTAAGTAAATTTCTCATTCATTTTAATAAAACGTTCAATAAAAAATAGTAGTAATCAATTAATATATCAATTTATGTAATATTGTTTACTTATATATTTAAAAATAAATTTTATAATTAAATTACAACTAACATTTCGAAAAATTATTTTAAATTTTACCCTAAATATCAAGCATTGTGGACAAACGAAATCCTGGATTCCTGTTTATTTATACAATATCAATATTTTGTTGTGTTTCAGTGGATATTTATTAAGCCTTTTACTACTTACCTAATGTTCTCATATCGTAACTTTTTTTCAAATGTGTATCATTCTGGCGCATTAATTTTAAATTACATAATTCCTTACTTATTTGATAGAGTTCATTATTCGCTATAATTTGAATTAATACAATTTAATATTTGCTTTGCTGGCTTTTCTATCCAATGCATTTAATTATGGATTTTTTAAATAGTATTACAAGTTAATCTTATATTATTTTTCATTTATCATGAACGCTCTGAATCTAATCTTTACCGTGTATATTATATAATTTATTTTTAAATTATTGAAATTATTATTATGTATTGTATAATATATAATATATCGCAAACAAATTAAGTACATATTCGCTAGGTTAAAAAAGCGAGTATTTTTAAATATCGTTGTTCCCAAATAAGACCACTAGGCGCTTAGCTGAGAAAGTTGGTTTGTTTTTACAATTGAATTTTAGAAATCAGTAAGCAAATTGTCATTTGACTGAGAATATTTGTTTTAATTGGATTGTTTTGCTTTAAATATGATAGATTGAGGCAAACTTCATTGAGCTGCGCAATTGTAGATTCAAATTCAAGATGCATTTTAACTAGACAATTTGCAACGAGCAAACATCCACCAAGCGTCACATAATTTGATGCACCGCATATTTCGTAATCAGTGTTGTAATATGATGATGTTGGTAATATTGTGGAACCTTTTGTGCTATAATAACCTATCTGGTTGTTCAAATGTGGTGTACGATAGCATTATTTAAAAGGGAAATAATTCTTCCATTCTTACCATATCGAATGACATATGTGCACTTTCAGAAATTTTATAAAAGTCAAAGATAATTAATACACAGATTACCACTATACTTAAGTGTATTCTATAATTTTGATAATTATGTACTGAGGGTCGAAAGTCCCGTACTATTGTTTAGTCATCTTTTCTTCCCTTTTTTATTATAAATATCAGTTGTTACACGTGTTTTCTATATGATCCGACCTGTCCCCAATTATTCTTTTGCTTTTTTGGATTTGACACTGTCTTTTAAATCCACAGGTTTGACTTGCTATCTTATCACTCCAGCCCTGTTTTACATAGAGTACAATCTATGTTTGGATTGTAAATTGTTTTATAAATAGTATTTGTAATTTGATAATAACCCAATCCTTTTGTTTGACCTTTCTGAAGTTTAGTCATGAATGTTGCTTTTTACTTTGAACCATTTTGTTATTATTATAAAATTTTGTTTCTTATTTGACAGTCGCTTTGATAATTTCAGGTTCTTATTTTTTAGTTATATTTTTATTTGTTTTGTGGGGATGTTGAGGATTTGTATAGAATGAAATGTATTAATTTACTGTTATGTTCTATTACGCTCAAATATGGCTCCAAGTTGATAAAAAATCATGCTACTAACCGTTCCGAGCTTTGCCTTAAATCATTATACTTGTGGATGAAGCAAACAAAAACAAGGTCAATCCTACACTAACTAATCTCCTTTGTCATTCGTCTAGTCTAATTTTGATTAATAATATTTAGTTATATTAGACTGGTGAACAAATTATCCCAAGTAACACCGCTTGAAAACTTGACGGTATCTTATATGATAGCCAAACTAAAATTTAATGAACATACATACATACCACTGAAACATATCAAATGTGTTATTTCTGGCAGAAACAAATGCGCAACTTCGCTCATTACATTACTCAGGACTGTGTCAGAAACTTTGTGATTTCTCTATTGTTATCCCGTTTGGATTTCTGCAACTCCCTATTAACAGGAATTTATAAACGCATAATGTGCATAAAACAGTGCTTCAAAACGTATCACTTGATCTACTAAAAAAACTACACTAACGACGTCTTATCATTAAACTTATAAAGTTATTAATTTTACTTTTTGCATTCAATGTCATTTACAAGTCGGGGCTCAGAAGACTTCAATTAATTTATTTGACCTGGGTAGTTCTTTTATCGTAGACACATTAAAATATAAAATATAAAAACGTAAAAAAACAGGAAACAAGAAAACAGTTACACTTTTAGCATCACTGCTACTATATGCTGTTGAATTGCTAACCTTCAGATCTTCTAAAGAAAATTATAAACATTTGTGAGCATAATACTATTATGTATTTGTGTGTATTTGTGTGAAAAATAGCCGTCATTTTTTAAATGTAATATATAATATAATGTACCTAAATAATCAGATTTCTTCGCAACATAAATGTTTTCCTTTTATGTACCAAGTAAAGCCAAAATTTAAAAATAGCTTTGATTAATTTAAATAAATTACCCTGTTGTTTTAAAAATTCTCAATGAAGCGTCTAATATTATAATATGGGAATATACCCCAAAAAATTTATTTTAAGACGTCATCTTTTAATTATACATTTGTTATGTTATTGGTAAAAGTAGTTCGAAAATCTTAAACTGCAGACTAAGGTTTCTACATATTTAATACATTATCTTATTATAAAATATTATTCATTTTATTGTGAGTCAGTAATTATATATTTTAATAATAGGGGGATTATTGATATTTAATATTTGAAGTTATTCCTCACTGGTTAAATTGATAATATTTTTTTTAAATTCTAACGCTGTATATTTTTTTAAAATATATTTTTTTATTATATTAGTTTATTTTACCAGTATTTGTATTTAATTTTAATGTTTTTCTAACAATATTAATTAATACGTCCAAAAGATAATTAAATAAAAGTCGAAAATTCATATTAATAATTTTTTGAGAAATATATTTGTCCAAAATTTATTTATTTTTTCTAAATGTTAATTTTAATATTAAATTCGTTATAATTGTACAATTGAAACATTTTGAATATTAAAATATATACTAAGAATATTAAACATGCATTTAATATTAAATCATGTATTTAAATATTAAATCATGTATTTAAATGTTAAATCGAGTATTTAAATATTAAATAGTGTATTTAAATATTAAATAGTGTATTTAAATATTAAATAGTGTATTTAAATATTAAAACATGTATTTATATACTAAATAATGTATTTAAATACTAAATAAGTATTTAAATATTAAAACATGTATTTAAATATTAAATAATGTATTTAAATATTAAATATTGTATTTAACTATTTATATGTATTTAAATATTTATATGTATTTAAATTTTTATAAGTATTTAAATATTTAAAATGATTTTAAAGTGTATTAATTAATTAATTATTATTAATTATTTAAGAAGGATTAATAGTGATTTTAAAAATATATGTAATAGCTCATGTAAGTCATACTTATTATATATTTTATTAATAAGATATAAATTATAGTTAATGTTAATTACGTTTTTAAAGTACATTCAACAATATTAATAAAGAACTAAATATTATATAATCTTTACGCTTCGTACTATTATAGTATCAGAACCCTTATAAAGTCAGTCACTTGATTTCTTATCCTTTATACAATATATACATACACACATATACGTCTTCAATTCTATAAATTAAACAAATTGACTTGTTTTGACTGGATATCTTATAAAAAAATTGCAGCATAAACCAATAAATGATAAAATATGTGATAAAATACACTCTCTAAAGTACTCTAATAGTCAATATTAATCTGTCATTAATACTATTCTCCAATACAAAATATTAATCAGCGTTATCGAATGAACCAGCTAAAGCAACACTATACTTCATTACCTAAAAATATGGTGTCCCATACAGAAATTAAGTGGTTATTTACATTTTACGTACCACGCATGGGGGCTATATCAAATATTTGCTTATTGGAACTCCAGTTCATACTAGCAATTAACTGTCAATTATAGGCAGTATATAACCATATATAGTTATTTGGTTAAAAATTTAACATCAGAGGCATTATTACCACATCCACGCGTTTGTTTGACATGTAGATATCCCCTCCCTCAGAGTCCTACGTTGTGCATCTGTCAGAGCATTGTCACTGGAAAATGGACATCAAAATGCCACACATTCAAATCTATATTTGGCTTGCTCGAGTAGCGGCCGTATAATTTAACCCATAAGACCATACCATATATGAAAATATAACGGTAGAGAATTTAAGGTATCAGGATTGTATCTTCCCAAGAGCAACGGAGATACTGGCACACACCCAGTTTTGTCATATTTTCAATGGGTTATAAGCATAAATATAATTGGATCCAAGCGTGTTCGTCGTCAAAGTTCAGGCGCAGATCCAACGGGGCATTGGGGCACGTGACCCCCATCTGTTGATTTCTAAGAAGTGCTCTTTTTAATACACAGAAATGCCCTGATAGGCAATAGGTGCTAAAACAAGTTATTGTTGCAATTATCAATCGGTAATTTACAAATTACACGTTAAACGTTTAATGTGTAAATATGTTAAAATAATCAAAATATATAAATCTGCTCTTTTAATAACGATCACTTAATGATGCAACGGTCATATGCCTCATTTTTGATCAATCAGTGCCCTTTTCATTGAGTGCCCCCCGTAAAAAATTCTCGATCCGCCCCTGAAGTTATTTAAATTTAAGTATGGATATGTTATATATTTGAGTGTTTACAGTATAATTTTAATCAAAAAGATATCCATATAATAATCTTCATGTGTAGCTATCTTCTTAAGTGGAAATTTATTTTATTAAAATCATCATGAAAGTTATTTTATTAAATGTATAGGTATCTCATGCATTTTAGTTTCACGCAGTATAATTTTAGTAAATAATATTCAGACAATCATTTTTTGTACGTGTAGTTATTTTCATAATTATAATATAAAAGAAAGAAATATTAAAGAAAATGAGTTATGTTGGTAGTTTCGGAAATTTTTTAATTATTTTCTGTGTGGGTATCTTATACGTTTAAGTGCATTACAGAATAATTTTCAATTTAATATATCCACATCG
This sequence comes from Coelogynopora nodosa, assembly GCA_034780555.1. Lineage (NCBI taxonomy): Eukaryota > Metazoa > Platyhelminthes > Proseriata > Coelogynoporidae > Coelogynopora > Coelogynopora nodosa. Next base: position 10,268 of record JAUZND010086120.1, on the reverse strand, counting down.
TTGTCATAACTTAGAGCTGTCCCTTTATTATTTTTAGTTAACTCTAAGAAAATGATTATTAAAATTGAAAAATAAAACAATTCGTAAGTATGTTCAACATCCGGGTGTCATAATTGTGATCCGAGTAATAGAACTTTTATTATCATATATATTTCCAACTGATCCAGAACGAAGGGAGAAATCTTTGGACTGTTGATGCCTTTAAATAGTTAATATTTTACACTGTCTAATTAGTCTATTATATGTTGTGCTCATTTATACCCTCCAATTTCATTCCCCAACAAATAAATCCTTCGAAACCAGCGTTGACTAATAAATCAATTGACGACTTAAAGTGCCTAACAAATTTAATAAGTACAATTTATCAACAAATTATTCGAAGTATGAAACGTTCAATATCGCGGATATACAAGCAACGGATGAGCAGATCACTTTAGTGTAAAACATGTTTATCGTGTGTGAAACCCAAATTAAATATCAATATTATAAGATTGTCATGGCAAAATTAATTAATCTAATAAAAAATTTGTTTATTTATAAAGACGATAGAAAAAACTCTGGAAAAATCAAAACAAAAATCTGCAACGCAGTTAACTTATTTTCAATTTATTCACAATCTTTAATTAGATTAATCTGGTTTTCCTTACTTACCACATAAGTAGGAAAATAATATTATGATCAAAGAGTCAAATGTGTTATTTTTCCAAGTTAGAAAGTATTTGGTGTCCACTTAATTTTCTGTATATTTTATTTGTAAAATAAATAACTTAGGAGCTATCAACAAACTGAGTTTTGCTTTTAAATCCTTATAATATACAAACGCGCGCAGGCATTATTCTTAAATCCTAATTCCCATTCAGCTTTCAGTCATCGACGCGACGTTCCTTAAATAGAATAATTTTGTTATATGATATTGACGCATATTGGTATTTTCAAAAGTAGCTTCCAAATTCATAAATAAGGCATCAGTTTTCAGTTTGTATTTCAGTTTGCATTCATAAAATATCTGTTATATCAATCAGGATATATCCATATAGGTGCTCGAAATATCTGTAGTAGCTATAAAATAACATAAATATCAATTAATATACCTGATAAACAAGAAACTAAATGTTTAATGTATATATGTATCTTTTAAGTGTAAACTTAAAACAGGCGCCACATTTTGAGGTCCAAAAAGTAAATTTTCAGGATACTTTAAAAAATGCTATATGCACAACAGTATATACTTGTTATGTATCACGTTTTTTATTTTTTAATAACGTTTGCTTTATTATTTAATGTACATTATTTACATTATAAGGTCGAGTTATTATCAAACAATTAAAAATAACTTGATATGTGATCATACGAATAACTAATATATTTCAGCTAAATGTATCGAATGTAGACTTATCCAAGACGGCTGACCATTTTTACAATAGTCTTTTCATAAAACGGTAATATGGAGGGATACGCCTACATATTTGTTCTAGTTTTGTTTTCTCTATGGACCGTTCCCCTTACCTTCCTTTCCTCGAGAAGCAGTTTTACATTTTGGGTGGGTGCTATTTATTACAACAGCAACAAAGACATATATAAATATATAGTTACTACACAAATCATTAATGACTAAGGCTAGTTTTGAATATATAATATTTGATAAGAGAAAATAATTTATTTTATCTGACTATTCAAAACGTCTTTTTTAAAATTGATTCCAAATATATAAATATAATTAATTTACACTATTTTGTTACAAACATCGTTAAAAACATACTTTATAGTAATGAGTTAATTGTTTGGATAATGGACTAAACTTGTTGGAATTTTTAATATAGGAATACGGATAACGTATAATAGCGATTGTTTCAACGTTGAATAATGTAGCATTAATGTTGTCGTTCGTTCCAGAAAAGATTAGAAATAATAAACACCTCGATATTTATTTAAAAAACTATAATTGGTGATGTATGTAAGCACGAACGTAGTAAACGTTAACTACGAAATATATTAATTAATTATTTAATTAAATTTTATATTGCGGTAGTCAAGGTTGATAGAAATAATAATAAGAGATAGCACGGGCAATTGTTCTGCTATTGTCAACAAATATGGACGATGTAATAGTAATAATTGTGATTTATTATATATATATATTTATTATATACTGATTATTACATTCATTTTATGTTATTGAGCTATCTTTTAAATATGTTGAAATAACAAATGTTTGCTCATTTCATTATATATTTATATAGTACATGTGAATTTGGAGCTTTCTGTATATAATAGAAAAATATTAGTTATAGAGTTTTTAACGACTTTTTCATTATTTCTCAAAACCGCCCTTGTCAGTAGAACGTCTTGGCTAGTTTATTTTCTTTAAAATAAAATTATAAAAAAAGATTGTGTATCATACATTATTGTAGTTATTTTCAGCTACTTTTATTACAAAGCATTCAATGATTGTAAACAAATATCAAAACCAAATAAAACTCCCTGCTATGCGCATAGATGTTTATTGCACAAAGTGAGTTTTTTTTTAATATCCCATGGCCACAACAATACATGAACATTACTGACTATACAACTAAAAAAAACTCAAATACGTTATATAACAATATTACATTTTTTGTTTCGTAGTTACTAAATTTATTTTAATTTAATTGACAGTTTCAAAACATGTCAAAAATTTAATTAGTGAATTTTTCTAAAAAGTAAAGTGGTTATTAAACCAAGGAATTGGGTTTCAAAATGTGTTGTACATCCTTCATTATATATACACGAGTTAATTATTTCATCAAAAATAAAAATATTAAAAATATTAAAAAATATAAATATAAATTATATATTTAATTATATTATTTAAAGATATAAATAAATATTTTACAAAACTTATTATTGTGTTTAAACAATAGTTGTATCAAATTTATTTAACTATGATAATTGTTCACCCTTCTAATGAAATGATATTGTTTTTAAATGCGCTAATAATAGAAGATACAATAGTATCGTAAAATGAATAATATATTTTTCATATAATTATGAAAATTTCATAAGCGAAAAAACTTGATAAAGATTAATAATATTAGTTATCAAAGTTTTCATCGTACCGTACATCGAATGTTAAAGTGAATTATGCTATCATTGTTCCCAGTACTCTAGTTACTAGGAATATAATTTTATTATAACAAACATTGTGTAACTTGTAATGTATACAAAGAAACAAAGAGACAAGAGACAAAGCAAGAGACAAGAGATAAGAAACAAGAGGCAAGAGACAAGAGACAAGCACGCGCGACCAAAAATAGAAAAACATAGAATTTACATAAGTGCATGTTGTATGTTCTACAGGATTCTATTGTATATATAAATAGAATTGGTTATGAGCCTAGCCTACAGATTGAATATCTTTAAAATTATTTTGTAAACAGTTGTTTCAAGTGTGAAGGTTTTAAGTTATATAGACTAAGCATACTTTTTTGGGGTTATTACTATATGATCTTAACTATGTAATTCACATTTATTAATTCAAATATATGTTTGTGTAAAATATCAACATGATATTTAAACCATCAAGACAGTAATCGTAAAATCTCCTAAACTCATAAAATGAAAAAAATATCAAAGATTATATTAAACACAAATCAGGCAATGAAAGGCACTTATGTACTGATTCTATGTATAACATTATATAAATAAAATAGCTACTAATAAGTAAAATAGAAGCAAAATTGAACAATAAATTCTAATTACGCAATTTTTTTAATACTTATATAGTCATTTGTGTTTTTAATTCAATATAATTCAATATAAATTTAAAATAAATTATAAATATTATAAATACAATATACAAATATAATTAATAATATTTTATTTAATTTTGCTTTTCAATGATTACATTTCGTATATCTTTATCCGTGTTATGTATACATGTGTAAACACATTTTCCTTGAAAATGCTATTTTTTTAATACAAATTATAAATAGAAAGCCTCCCGGTTTGAAATATAATATGGAAAAGTGTAAAATATCAAGAACATGTATTTTTGATTACATCCAGAAATAGTTATGTCAAATGGTATTTTTTCTTTTTCTTGCTGCAGGACGCCTCCTAGTACAGTTTGTAAATATTATACTATAAAACATATGTGTGATTAAATATACTTAACTCCAAGTGTAATATTCGTAATGCGAAAATAATTTATAATAATTCCATTATGTCGCAGTGAAGAAGAACATATAATTTTACCTAAACATGACAGAATAATTTTTTTAGTGGTTTCTTTAATCTTTTTTCCAAAATAAGTTATTTTGACTAACAGTTTTTTAAAAAAACAAAAAAAACAATTTCAGAATAGCTAAACTAACAATGGCTAAAGTGTAATATTTCTTTATTTGCTTTGTAGGTAATATTGGAGCAATTATCACGATTAATATTAACAACTTCACTGAAGTAGCTTACTACATCATCGTTAATAAACCGTTATATTACTATTTTATCCACTCAGGTAATCACTGTTGCTATAGTTTTTAATTGTTTCCTACTTTCTTAGCTATTCATTTACAGGAATATAACACCAATTTTTCTAGGTTCTAAAAGACAATAGAATTCTATTGCCTACTAATATAATTAAAATTGACTCTTTCAATAAGACACTTATACATTGAAATTTACTTAAAAGACATTTTTTAATAAACATTATTTGTTGCATAGTATATTCAATATAAACATTCAATTTTATATTTTATATATTCTTTACATGTCTATATTAGAACGATAAAATAGTTATTATTTTAATATCATTTCAGACGCAGTTATTTTTTGCATTATTAGTATATTTTTATTATTGATTCTACAATCATCATCATCATAATTATTTTCTGTCAACAATTATATTTCAATTATGATTATAATCAAATGAACGGAACTTATAATTTTATATTTAAATAATTTTATTATAAAATAAAAAGTAAGTTATTTATATTTAAATATTTATACTAAATTCTTTGTTATTACATTTTTTGTAATCATTGAATGATATTATTTTTTCTAGATGTAAAAGATTGAAAATTAGATGAAACAATATTTCATATTTCCAAGTCATTTATTTCTTTTGCTCACTGGGGCATAAAAATAGTTAAGAATATTTATTTGTTTATATATTCGTGTGTGAATGACACAGGTGTTAAAGTGTACAGTTTTGCTTTTTTGACCTTGAGATTTAATTGACCTTGACGACAACGACAAGAAACTGACCGTTCTCAATGATGCGCTGTTGAGCCAGACTAACGTAGTTGACACGATTGGAAGTTTTAATGGACTTTAACATCTTTAATGGACTTCGGTTCGGCTTTTGTTGTCACTGAATTAATAATTTGATATAATCTTAGTGGCCTAAGAAAATTTTCGAGGGAGGGTCATATAGATTTTTGGAGGACTGGGGACGCTATTCGTTTGAGTAGGGGGCGCCATTTGTTTCAGCAGGGGGGCGCCATCGTCCCTGAGGAGGGGTCCAGACCCCCCGGACCCCTCTGGCTGCGAAACTGAATATATTCATTGTCTGAGGTATGCGTACTTACTATATATATTTTTAAAATTGTATGCATGGGCCATGTGTTTGTTTAAGAATTTCCACAATCCTGACTTAAGGATTCGTTTAAATTCGTCAAGAGAAAAAAGAAAAATTCTTACGTTTTCATTAATAAAGGTAGTCTTCAAGCGTAATTTGTTATTAAGAACCTTGATGATGGCGTGGAGGTAAAAGGATGAGCTTTTTCGTAATATGTACCCTACGTCAACTTGCTGATGGTAGTGACTTGTGTTAGTTTAAAAATACCATTTAAATCTTCTTCAATGTTGTCCAGAGTAATTCCATATTTATAAATGATGTTCAGAATATATTTAAGTTAGTTAATAACTGGGCGTATGGCGCGTCGAATGGGATGTTGGATGGAAGGGTACAATACAATTCTATACTACACCTAGTGCAAAGAGAGTATCTGTACTTTTAATCATTTTGCAAAAAGAAAAATATTATTTACGAATTATATGTTCTATAAACTAAACGAGAGCTACATAATCGAATAAGGGAACACATTACAAAGGGGATTTTAAGATGTCAGCCATGGCTGAGCATTATTAAGAATTCAACAATATCCAACTAATACTAAATGTTCCTTTTACTGTAAGAATATTAGAATAGGCTAAAAATCATCTCGACAAACACATTAAGGAAGCTATCCATATCCTTGATGACATGCCAACAGTTAATCGGCATATTGGATGGATGTCTCTCTGTTTATGATTTGTATAAAAAGATATTATAGTATTTTATCTAATATATAATATATCTAGTCATCTATCTACTTATCTATACTGATAGTTATTAATTTTTACGATTTATAAATTGTAATTTTTTTAAAAATTGATAAATAATCATTTTATTTGAATTTATAATATATAAGGTATTTAAAACATGAGTCCATAAGTATAGAATGTTTTTATTAATGCTATATTGATCAATGAATTTATCCGAAATATATATATGTAAAAAAAATTATATTTAAATTTAAAGATAAAATTATATACTTCCATTAATTATAATTACATGTTAATTAATTATATTTATAATATGTAAATTATTTTTTGCAGATTATTTCAAATGTTATTTTTCGACTAATATTATAAATATAGAAAGTATTATCTTTTGTATAATATCGATAAAATTAAATAGTTGAATTAATCTCTGCATATTTCTTTCAAGACATATGAATTGTATACGATAACACATTGAGATTTAAAATTTATATTGTATAATGCATCCAAACTTTGTCCTAATAAATATATTTTACAAAATACATTTGAAATTGTAATGTGTTACCTCCTCACATTAAAAAAATTGATATATTTTTTGGCTTAAATATACATTTATAAATATGACAATTTTATATAATAGATTTTAATTTTGGTTTTCTTTACGATAATGACCACTGTGTCGAGGGATTTGTTGGTTCGTCTGTTATTTAGATATCTTATTAAACATTTATGAAAACAAATAATATTTTGTGAATACAATGGTTTGATAGATTAAAAACAAAATTGAATTAATAGAAACCTATATATTTATATTTGCTAAAATATACAAATTTAAGTTTTTATAGAAATTTTCTCATTGTAAATGAATATGTCTAATATTATATATAAGTAAATGAATAACATTTTTATAAATATTTTTTAAATTTAGAAATGTTTCGGGCATTCATTTAACCAAATTTCTACTGTTACTTTTGAAAGATTTTAAAGTTTATAATTTCTTTATTTTTTAAAGAAAAATATCATTTTTTAATCTGTCTATTCGTTTTTGTTCGATAAATGAATTTTTACATTTTCGTTATTGAGAATAATTTGATGATATTTTGTCCTTTCTGACAATGTTATTTTAGAATGACAGATGACCTCAACTTGTTTACTTTTATCGTTTTGTACCTATATATCATTATCTTCTATCTACAATTTTATTTCAATTATAAGTAGTAATGGTCAAATGAACGAAACATATGAATTTTATCTCCATATTTCAAATTAAAAATAAATTTAGCGTTATAAAGATATTTTTATATTTATACAAATTTCTTGGTAATTTTAATTCTTAATATATCCAGATGATATCCAATTTTTCTAGATGTACAAAACTGTAAATTGGATATTATAAACAATTCAAAACAGTTGAATACTAGTTTGTAAATTTCAACTTCGTAGAAAGACAACAGCAGATTCATGTCATTATAAATGTATAGTCGCAGCTTCTCATGAGGTCCAGAATTAAGCTTAAGTGGTGTTGTGTTAAGTTCATAAATCTATTTACAATGGTTTATCCTCAGGTCATATCTCAAATATATATTTATATATTAACAAACTTCTTATAATTCAATTTACTCTTAATAATGTTTGACTTTACAACAATTAATTTCATTTTTCTCGGTTTTAAATTTCCCTTTTATTGCAACTGGTATAAACTGATATACATATATTTACCCTTTTGTCTTTGATTTACTATAATGACAAATATTTCTTAATGTTTATAGAAAAAAAATTAATGTACATATTTTTAAAAAATAGGTTTTTATTAATTGTTATTCTACTTTAACTATGTAAAAGCAAATCTTTTCTAGATATAGCTTGTTTCTCTTTATTAATTTTTATTTTCATTATATATAATGATTGTTTTTCAACAGAATACTGGGGAAAAAATCTGGTTCAATAATTACAATTATTATCATTATGGGCAGAAAAATCACCTGAAGACTTACATTCTTGTTATCGCCTTCTAACAATTAACAAAATAACATGCTCTAATATTTGATGGTTTTCAGTTAATTAACTTTTTTTAAATTGTAAGACATCAAGTTGAACATTTTCGATTTTATTATGTGTCAGTTTCATATGTGCAAGGGCGTGCCTCAAACAATTATAACAGTAAATGAAAGCGACATTTATCATGCAATAAGTGACTTATTAAGTTGATGCTTTTAACAACTCTATCTCTTAAAACTTAAAAAATATTATTTGTAATTTATATGTCAGCTTTATTTAATTTATTTTCCTATACATAGGCAATATGTATTCTGTTCTTAGTTTATTATTCCATATGTATTTCTCGAATTTTACTGATATTTTATTAATGATATCTTAATTAAAGGCTTTTATTATTTATTAAGTTAGATATTAATGCACACAGGTATGATTTGTTTTTATGTTTTAAATTTGTGTTTGTGTTTGTCCTTTGTCTACAATTTAAATATATAGAGTTTATTATATTTAAAATAATCTAAAAAACGCAGTTTGTGCATACAGCTGTTACTGGTAGACGCGGTAAACACCTACATTGTATTAAATTGATAACTAAAAATACTAGAATAACCTAAAGATTAGATAAGCTAATAAAAATTGAATTAATTTCATGCAGATAAAGAATAAAGAGTAAAACATTTGATATTATGATCACTCTTCGTACAATTATATTCAAAATTAACATTTCAAATGTAAAAGTAAATGTCGTATCTAAAATAAAATAAAAATGTACACAAAATGCTTTCATTAAAAATAATTTGGCTTCTTACATTTGTTTTATAACACTCCAGAAAATGTTCTTAAACAATTTCTATAAGCTCGGTTATATATAGAAAATCTCATCAATATTTTAAACACTATCCTATCTACAAACAATTGATAAATCACGGTAGAATGTTTAAACCGGAAATCGGCTTAGAAAAATTCAAAAGAAGTAAAATTTACATTTATTTTATAGGCTGTAATTTAAAAAGGCATTTTATATACCGATTAATTTGACATTTTAACACAATGACAACAATATTTTTAAAACAATCCCACACATGAATACTTTTTTTGTATGGCTATGTACAATTAGCGGGGCAGTCTTCCTACAAAATTGTAGACTGAATTCAAGTGCTAATACAATTAACAATGTGAAGTGAACAAAAGAAGTATAACCAAATTGAGGCTTTACTAAACATAGAACTTATCCATATGAAACATAGGCGTATAGTAAACAGATAAAGTTACAACAAGTATTAATATAATCTACTATACAATACATCTGAAGAATATACAGAATCAATAATAATATGAGGAGGATTTAGTGAGTAGCAATTAAATAGGTACATGCGTAGCAAAACACATATAATATTGTTACGTAATAGAACAGTGCAACCAACTTCTAAACAATAGTTCATCACAGTACTACTTGTGAAACACATTGCTTGGTGGTACAAGGTTTTATATTCTTAAACCCAATGATATCCAAAAGTAAAATTACTGCAGCTAAACTGAATGATATTAAGAAATACACGTTACAGCGATTTAGATACTTACAAAAAATCGTGATGAATGAATAAATATGTATGCACTACATTTTTGAAAAATAAATCGATAATAATATATTAATAGCTATTAATTATTCACATTTTGTCAATTGACCATTTTTTAAACAATATATTCCTTTATTACAACAAACATTGGCATAATTAAGTGCTGATAAATAAATAAATAAATACACTCAACCATTTAATGTATTAATAATATATATATATATCTACATTATTATAAAAATAATACAAACATAAACAAACAAAAAACAAATTAATTATACAAGTATTGTATTATATAACTTCGAAGATTCATTGTTAAAACTGTTATAATATTGATTAATGATTTTAAGAATAAGTCGAATTTGTTAAATTCGATTATATTTTATCGTTAATTTA
>JAUZND010086109.1:0-15595 GCA_034780555.1 Coelogynopora nodosa | reverse complement strand
GGCTGGGTGGAAGAGGACAGGGCTCGTCCGCTCGCAGACTGGTTGAGAACACTCAAGAGGGATCAGACTTGCAAGGTAGAAACCAATATGCCATTATACATGACCAACAAGATAGCGTTATTTTAGCAAACGATATATAATATTAAATGCTTAAAAGAATTATGTTCCTATGAACTCGCTTCTGTTTTTAGTAGCACATCTTTTTTATAGTAGAGATATAACTCAAATAGAATATAATGTGTTCAAATATTTAACACGTCACCGAAACCCCACCCCCCTTGAAACAGAAGCGCTTCTCTCCCCCCCCCCCTCCCTCAACAGATGGTTTCCACTACCATAGAAATCGAGCAGGCATCCTTATTAACCCATCCCTTCTCTCTCCTTCCTCAGGAGGTCCCCACTACCATCGAGATCGGGCTGGTACCCCGAACCGAGTTCGCCTCTCAGTACCCTGGTATTTTCCTCTTCACCGGCGGCGCCCGTCTCTTACGCCCGGTGCTCAGTCTCGTCGAGAAAATTGGAGATGACGACGGTGACGAGAAGAGCAGGGGACTCCAGGAGTGGGTGGGCACCTTTGAGCAGCCTTACATGAACATTGCTGTCTCCAAGAAAAATGGCTATCGACCGGGGATTACAACGCATATGGAGATATCCCCGCAGGCCATCTTCAGTTTTAACGCCAGCCTCATTCCTTTCCCAGACTACAATCAGGTGAGCGGACTCAGCTAGTCAGGAAATATTGTCTATCTGTTGAGTTTACTTAGTTTTTGTGTTGTGTGTGATTCATATTGGAGACGTCGAACAGTGTTTATTCTTTTGTTGTTTTTGAAGAATAGCTTTTCTACATTTGGTTATTATTTTCATTTATAATAGGAAATTAGTGATAATATTAAAAAAAATATTAGAGTCTGTTTTTGAAGTTGCTTAACATTTTGTTGATTTTATCCTACTATTAATTAATTCTTAGTTATTTTGGTTTGCGAACCGTAATATGTTGATTTTTTATAATAAATACGTCCTTTTTCGATTTTAGTCGGGGATTTTGAAATTTTGTGAAAATGTCAGAAAAAACATGAAAAATTTCGGTAAATAGTTTATGTTTGGGAAGCACATGTTTTTGTAAGAATTATACAATAAATCTGTAACCATTTCTATTACTCAATATAATCTATTACTCTTTTATAGATATTCAATATAGATACTCAATAATATTAAACCAAATATTTAAAAGGTGAGAAATTCATTTTCTTATACTGAAACCCAAAATATTTATCGGTACTCATTTTTGTCGTTTGCAGGAAATACGTTTTCCAAACATTTTGGCAGCAAGCATGCAAATATTTAATCCTGATTGCCAGTTTCCTGTTTTTCCCGTTCCCCGGAAACACAGTCACCTCGCAACATGTACCAGTGCCAGATGGGCAAACAGACAATGGGCAACTCCTACTCCACTTGGCGCTATCGGGCTGACAACAAGCTCTACCATCTGATCACCCCGCAGAGTCCACTTGTGCGCACCGATGCCTACATCAAGTACGACATTGACAGGCATCCGCTAGGCTTCAATGCGGTCATCGCGGTCATGGCCTACACGGTAAGCATGGCCATGATATTATGACATGTTTCAATCAATTAAATGTGTTAACCCACGATGCCCTGACTGTAGGGTATTCAATGCAAACCCTGTTTTATTGACAATTTGCACTGGGTATTAGTTTTTATAATTATAATATGTAAGTTTTAAGTATTTGCTAACTAATTGATAGTGACGATATATAAATTATGTTTTGGTAACTGAAACTAAGAAGGTATAACTTTGTTTGAAGTACTTTATTCATTTTTTAAAGCTTTTTAAAAACGGAATATATTATTATTGTCAAAAAATATATAACCAATTATATTTAAATAAAATATCTCAGTTATAACATAATATTATTGGTAGCGTAATGTTATATGTCTTCTAATATGTGCTATAAAAATTACTTTCAAAATATTTGAAATATGTACTAAATGCAGTAAATAGTTTTATTTAAGTGTTTACATTATTTACTTCATACTCTTATATAAGGTTCTACTGGAAAAACAGGGTTCCCATGCTGCATGTCCATTTGAGAACCCTTCAAACCCCCTTGAATTTCAATCTTAAACTCAGACTTATTGATATTCGTCTTTAATACTTTCATATTATGTATTGGTAATCATTCTGATTCAAATACATTTTTTCGTGTCTTCATTGTATTAATAACATAATATTATTAGCAATATTGTTAAATTCACATATTATTAAAGTCAATTTTCATCAAAATGATTGAATTTTTTATAACTGACCCTTGGAAATCCCTTGAATTTCAAATGGGAAAAAGCGAGGAAATCCTAGAAAACTTCCAATCTGTTTGTAATAAAAAAAAAAAGTCAGTCAATAGTTCCATTGGACCCCGCAGGGATCCGACGGTATAAAAATATACAAAATCGACTGGAAAGTAAAAAAAGTTAAATCGAAATTAATTTCAAGTAAATTTCAAACTCTAAATATTTCAAAATTAAATTAATTGTGGAAAGAAGCTGAGAAATTATTTAATTAAATTCGATAGGAAACATAATGATGAAAAAGAAACTATAATTTCAAAAAAATTCTCCATGGAGCTTTCGGCCAACCTAGATTATAGACAAGTCAAGTGAGATGAAACAAAAACATTGTTTAAGGTTCTCAATTTATGAGGGTATATATAATATATAGTTGTAAACATAAAACATAGTTGTATAGATAATAACCAGTAAACTAGAGTATATAGTAGATATCTCATATTCTTAGTTATCATTCATTAAGTCTAAGTGCGTTTTGTATAAATAAATAAAAAGTTGTATATTATGTTAATAAAATTATATATTTCAATTGTGATTGGGATCAACGTGTAACAATATTTATGTATTTTTATGCATAAGTGTTGATTATTTTTAATCTGATGTAAAATATAACATTACCATATTATAAAACAAACTTAACTATAGTCATACAAAATTGTATTCTACAAGATTATTCCTGCATCGATAGCGTCAGATTTATCACCGGCAAATTATCTATGCGGAAACCTTTAAAAACAGTGATTTGTGGCTGGAATAGCTTTCAATGTTTAATTATTCAGCTAATTTTAATACCTATTGTAATATATAATCGAAATAATGCTAAAATTATTATTATTTGTGTTTAGACCGTATTTTATTCAATATTAAACAGAATTAATTATGACGATCATAACGTCATCAATACGGTACCATACAAAACCGTATAACATAATATCCAGTACAATACATTTGGGAGTATTAAAATTTAATGGAGCTTACTAATACATGTATAATGTACTGTTGATTAAATAATAATTTCCATTGTAGGGCTATGATATGGAAGACGCAATGGTGATAAACAAAGCATCGTATGAACGAGGATTCGCTGCAGCTTGTATCTTCAAATCGGAGGTCATCAACCTGGCGAAATTGGAATCTCGCAATGAAAATACTTGTCTATACACATTTGGTACAATATCAATTGCTTTTATTTTTCCTTATTATGTTCATTTAATAATTTATATAATATTATTTTGATTGTTCTATATACCACAAAATATATCTTTACTATTATACAATATTCTACTGATAAGACTATGTAATTTCATCTAGTTTGATTTGTGAGTTTACCACTTTGTTTAATTCATAAAAATGACCAAAGTAATTAAACTGTTTTAACTTTTAACCCTATTTATCCTGACATGTGCCTTTCAGTTACACCTATTACACATATTAGTTTCTATGACGAAATTCTGAATATATGGAATTGAAATTTTGACTTTTATGAACTTTGTTGTGGTAATTTTGATATTTAAATATATATTAATAGATTTACATATTTTGCATCCAATTTTTTAAAAACTGCTTTTCTGTGTATTTTAGGTGAAATAAACATCTTTTCTACAGAGAAATGATATACCACTTGCATTTTTAGAAATACCATGTCCAACGCTGAATAAACATAACATCTGTATATCACATATATAAATGAGGTTCTAATATTACATTTTTGACCAGTTACTAATTATATATGTATGTACATATTATTATAATAGCGTTACAATTTCTGTCAATTTCATTATCTGTATATTTGTAATGTTGAACATCTGTATATCACATATTATATTATATAAATCAGTTTCCAATATTAAACTTTTGTAGAAATACTAAAAACTATAAACATATAAAATATAAAGAAAAAATATAAGTGTCCCGCAGCGGCACATGTCAGAATTTAATGTATGCAAATAACACCGGTTACATAGGGTTAACTCTAAAAATCAGCTCTTAAAGCAATAATTTCAATATTTATTTTGAAATGTGTATACAGCATATTATAAATTGAGAATGATAAAAGTTGTCTTTTTCCAGGCTATACTTGTTAAATACCAATATACAATAGGTTGATTACATAAATTTTCTTTTCGTCTATGTTTTGCTATTTTTGTCTTTTTATTGCAGAAATAAAATATCATTCATATTTTAAAAAACAAATAATACTTTACAGAAAAGTGTCTAAATTAAATTCGGTATACCTCGGCTTTGATTTGTATACAGTAAAATGTATACTATACTCATTCCATCTATTTCCCTGTTTTGTAGGACCTGGATCGGAGCCGATTGATGGAATCGATGAAGACGGCTTTCCCCCGATTGGTTCTCGACTCACGGATGGATCCCCGCTCTACGTCTACGTTCACCTGGAGACCAGGGTGGCCAAGACTATTCGCTATAAGGGGGACCTCACGGCCTATGTGGAGGCTATCTCCCTCAATGGCACCAAAACTTCTGTAAGTGGTTAGCAAAGCTAGCTAGCTACCCTGAGTCTATTCGATCTCGAATACTGTATGATCTGCTTCATTATAAATTGTATTGCAAAAACACAGATATTCCGATAATAGATTATAAATAATATTTTAATTAAATTTATAATAATATACGTTAAAAGAATTTCTTAATTTTTAGTAGAAGACTTTTGACATTTTAAAAAGTTCTACTATATGTTAAATTCTAACTTTGTAAATCGTATTTATCATATCTTATTTATTTAAAATAAAATAATCATTCAAACATCATCATGTAATATTTTAAATATTGTTTTACATTGATTATAAATTTGTTATTCGTTTTTTTCGTCTTTGATTCATTTTTAATATAAAATATATATAGTAACTATATATATTTTTATAAGAAGACAGTCTATAAAACTGTTGCTAATTTTGTCTTAGAAGTTTCTTAGATGTCTCAAATGAGAATAAAAGTTTTTTGCAAGAGAAGGGGGTCAATGGTATTCACAAATGATATTGATAATGTTACTTATTTATTAATATTAAATAATTTATTGATTAATAAACATTTCCGGAAATAGATACATTATTTAAGACAGCTTACCGTGATATGTAAAACCATTTATATTTGTGCTTAAATGTGTTATCAATGTTTAAGTAATTTTCATAAAAATCACGTATACCGAATTGATAAAGTTTTATAAATTCAGATGCTACAATTAACATTATGTTGTAGAATTATTCTTAAATAGACGAATAAATTCTTAGACAAATTTTATTAAATATATTTACAAAATTCTGCAACAAATGTTATACTACTGGTAGCAATAGCAGTAGTAAGTAAATAGAAAAGCATTACGTTTTTCCAACGCTACTGCATAATACATAGCTCTTATAAGCCGTCCACAACAATGTTTCCAGGCAACCATCACCCTGCGTCTACCTCGTAACCCGGACATCGGTGACAAATACAGTAGTAGGCACGGTCAAAAGGGGGTGAACAGTCTGTTGGTGGCAGCCGAGGATATGCCCTGGACCCAGGACGGCACTGTACCGGACCTCATCTTCAACCCGCACGGCTTCCCAACACGCATGACGATGGGCATGATGATCGAATTCTTGGCCGGAAAGTCGGCCGCTATCACTGGTAAGAAGTCGGTGTGTATTTTCAACAATAATAATTTGCTGATGAATATAATAATGGTTTTTCATACTTTTGTGGTATTAGTTCAGAATTTTCTAGCTAAACCCAATATTTTAAGGAATTTAATCACTACTAAGTTAAATATTTGAAAAAGTTAAGTATCACATTTTACATTTCAAGATGGTGAAGTATGCATGGTGGTGCGTTAAATAATTTGAAGTAAACGGTAACTTGTGTTTATCATAACTAAGTAATTAATATATATAATGAAAACATCAGCTGGATACTTATATTTCGGATCGTCTGACCAGCTTTAGGTTTGTTACTCAGACTGGTAGCTTCATTACAAATTCGCACCTCTTATTTGTGAATATTATTTATATTAATAGTTATTAATATTTATATTAACTTCACATGTAAATATTTTACATCAAAATATGCATGCCTAATAAAATTGGAAAAGAATAATTAATTAAATGTAGAAAAAATCTTTTATGTAATAGATTGTAGTACTAGTGAAATTCGGGAAAAAATGTGTCTTGTGCTTTTTCAAGTTATCTTAAGTGACATTAAAATTTTTGGCAGTTGAATTGTAAAGCAAAGTTCAAATGCTGAAACATACGATAAAATTACCGATAATATAATTTATTGTTTTTCAGAAATAATCAAGAAGTTATTTGTTACTTAAAATTGAAAACCCACCTGGAAAACTCGAAATCATATCGATCGAATTTTTAGAAAATTTTTATATTGTATAAAAAAATTAATCATTTTCGAAACTAGAACTTTGAATTCAGGAACCAATCAATCGCGTATATTTTTTTAATGAAGTAACATGTTTAGTAAATGAAGCTTTAGCGTTGAATACCCGGACTTAAAGGGTTCACATAAGTCTTACTCCAAAACGTGTATATTGCAACGTGTATATAAACGCGTATATTGCTAAGACTGAATTTATTTCAACCAACCAAACTCAGCCCGGATTTTAAAGTCACCTGACTTTCCTCTGTTTTGTATCCCCTACCCCCTTGGTCAGGTAAGCTTGTGAACTGCACTGCATTCCAGAGGGACGAGTCTGACCCGCCTTACCACGACTACGCCAAGGTGCTGCAGGACAACGGGTACAACTACTGGTGCACTGAGCGCATGATTAGCGGGAGCACTGGCCGCGAGATTGAGGCTGACATCTTCATGGGGGTGGTCTACTATCAGCGGCTGCGGCACATGGTTGGCGACAAGTTCCAGGTGAGTGGACCCGACATGGCGTGTCTATTCTTAGCAGATCTGACAACTGTCTTTTTTCACCAGGATAGTCCTGGTTTGGTGGTACAATATCCATATATTTGAAAATGTATGAAAGTAATTTTTTTAATGGCATATTACATATACTCTGCACTCTGCTATCTTATACATTATTGGGGTAATATCTATTTCTTATATTTATTATTTAAATCTCTTCATTTTTCATTTTAGATATAAAATTATTATTGTTACGGAACTCAACTGACTAAATTACTTTTTTTTAATTTACAGAAAAATTGATAAATCTTAATAAAATATGACTTAAAAAGTGACTTGCTTGAAATGTTTTGGTTTTCTGACTCAGGAGGTTGGCAGGTCTGTTGTTCTAATTAAATATGAAGGACCATGTAGGAGGACAACTATGAGAGCCGCCTCTTTTATATTAGTAGTAAAATATTAAGGTAAGAGTTTGACCATTATCTTCGTATATTTATTATTTCTATTTCGCTCTAATATAAAGACTGATTTTAATATATATTCATGAATTTACACGAAGCTGAAAATCAATATCTATTTTGAACAAATATATGGAAAAAATATTTAAAATATTCGTCAAAATTCAGTATATAATTAGTAATAATCCACTGAAATCGCGTATGAAATAATAACTGGACTGCATATACCACTAAGAAGAATTTTTAAAATAAATATATAATAATTTTATTCGTTAGGGCTAATTTTTAATCTTTAATATTATTCAAATGGTTTTGTTATTAAAATGATTGATATTATTTTTATTTGTTAATTTTTAATTATATTATTTTCAGTGACTAAACCTGAATGACTAGCGTCCTTCATATTCAAATCATGCACTTTTAAAGCTGTCCACACATTATGGGAAGAATAAATCAATGGAGATTTTGTTTTGAATATTATTTAAATTAAATATTATATCATGCATTATATAAATAATACTCAATGAAGGACTATTATTGAAGGATCCCATTGCGGCTTTGCTTTTAAGTAATTGTAAAAGTATGATGACTGCAGAAAATATTATCTTATGTAACAAAATGTACACTGTTTATCAAATTATTGGCAAATAACATTGCCATACGTTTTGATGATTTTTCTGACAAGACCAATTTTGAATGGATAAGATATCTCTCTCAACTGCCCTTCCTACATATTTTTGTGTATTATAAATAACATAAAGGTCATAGTTTCATAGTTAAAATATCTTCCTTGAACAACTATATTACAAAATGCTTTTATTCAAAGTATAATGCAGTTTTAGTGTATAACTAAAAATGATAATAACAAAATGTATTTTCTATATAGAAAAGTTTATTTATCTACATGAAATATGAACAATGATTATTCATTGTTATTTGTACAGGTAAAACATGAGCGTGTTACTTGACTATGTTCACAACATACTGTATTATTATAGCGTGTGCCAAATGTATGTTTGCTTTTACTCTTGTTGACATGGACAAAAGTAACAAATCCGTCATTCGTTAGAAGCTGCATATTTTGGTGAAGCTTGCTGTTGTCTTTAACAACCAAAGACCAATAAACAGCGCAGTATTACAGGACGAAGCTGATAAGTACTTTCAACACAATAAGCCATAGAGTCTGCAGCTAGCTGCCAATCCAACTTATTGATAAAACATTTTTTACCACCTTGTTTGATATTGAGAAATTCAACAAGTCTATTTTTCTATAATCATCCAAGAATTGTTTGCTGCAACATCCAACAGTTATCATTGTCCATCAACTATTCTTCTATTTTACTTTGTATTGCTTTAACATGCATGAAAAGTATGAACCGCTGGGCTGTTTTATATTCATTGTATTCTATGATTGATTCGGGTTTTCCTGTCTCAAGATTTGTTCTATTATTCATATATTCACTAGAAATACACAGAACTGCAATACTGCAAAAGAACGTAGATCAGTAAAAGTAAAGGAACTGTACCTTTCGGGATTGCTACGAAGGTGATTATGTTGTAATGAAGGGGGGACAAAACAGCGATGATTATTATTTACATTCCCTAAAATTGAGCAGTCTAGTTATTACCATCACACCGTTGTAAAAAGGTAAAAAGGAATACCCAAGTCATCGTTGGTATGCGACTTCTGACAATGAAGAACGGGAAACGGATGTACACATCGATGAGCACAACGTGTTGTCCTTGACGGAAAATTTGAAACTAAGTGGCGGAAATGTCACGTTCAACTGTTTCTTTTCCTCACAAAAACGATGCAAACCATTGTGCAAACTGTCAGGATCAACTGGCGCGAGGCTTCACAATATTTATTCACAATGAGGCTTCCAAACGATGTTATACAATCAATGGTTCAATCGGTTAACAATAACGAGGAAGGTTGTTTAATCCTTCTCATGTCGTACATGACTAATATTTGTTTTTAACCGTGAAACAGAAAAGCTGAAATATGATGTGGTCCTATATAATACTACAACTAAACAATAGGAGGTATAGTAGATGTTACTGATGAAGTGAACTTGTAAGCAAGTACAGCGTCAAGTTCGAGTGTGGACACGTTTGCAGTGGAACAACAGACAATTATATCACTCCCGCTTCTATTATCTCATTGCACTGAGCAAGCCAATGTTCTATTACAAAGTATATATAACGTCCCTTGTGACAATCAAAAGAGGGATGCTCGCGTCAAGTGCAAAATGGGCTGCATGTGTACTGACAATTAAAACAAATATTCCAATTTTATTATCTAATTGTTATTACTGCATTATGTCATTACTTTTACTTCTAGTCTATGTAGTTAGTTTCTCCTGTTTAGGTAATATAACTCATTTGTAACGGAGCAATTTAATAATAAACATGCAATTACTTAAACTTTTTTTATTTATTCTATTTCTGCTCAATTATTATACTTGCTCATAAATAAGTAAATTTTATGCCACTAAAATAAAAACATTATCGTACAAAAATGTCCTCTGAATCCTAACGTTTTCTTTATCCAACACGTGTGGGTTACTACTCTTAGTATCACTTATATCAAGCGCTATCTTTATTATTTAAAAATATATCACATAGTAGGGCTCTATTAAATGCTCTTAATTTAAATAAATTGATAAAACATATTTGTATCTCACAAAAAACAACATTTTTGTTTTATTTTAAAGCATTTTATGTTTTCTGTTATGTATTAACTTTTTATTATTTTAAGAATTATTTTAAATGCTTCCAAACTAACCTTATGAGAATTTTAAAACAATTATTTCACTACAATCTTTTTTTTTGATTAACAAAAAACAATATAATATTAACAAACAAAACAAAACAAAAAAATATTAACAATATAATATTAACAAATCTGGTATTGATTATTTTCATTATTTCCAAAACGTTATAGCGGAATAATGCTGTAATAATTATCCAGTGTTTTCTACTCCCAGATTGCATTATATTCCAGTTGCATTCCTTGTATTCTCCGCCCGGTAGGTTCGTTCTCTTGGCAGAGTGGATCGTGTCACCCGTCAGCCAGTGAAGGGTCGCAAGATGGGCGGTGGGATCCGTCTGGGTGAGATGGAGCGGGATTGTCTCCTATCGCATGGCGCTATTGCGATCCTTCAGGACAGATTCATCGATAGCAGTCCTGATAAAGTTATTGTGAGTTCATCGCTTTCTTTAGATACAATTGTTTTAAAAATGTTTTTAAATCGTTTTCCATTGATTATCTGAAAACCGTTTTCACTCAACCACAAAAGAGGACATTTTCACAGTCATTCACTTCTTTTAAAATCATTATTTAATTACAATAAAGACAATTAAGCCTACGCGTATTTTTCATATTATAAAAATTAGTCACTATAATTACAAATGTCATGATAAAACATAGATAAAATGTATTGTAATTGAATATTATTAAAATAATAAATAAAAGTGAAAATAGATTGCGCTGCATAGTTTTGGCTTGAAATTTTTATAAAATAATTAGTTAAATTAATAAAGCTTTCAGTGCCTTCAAATAAATACATAACGTTGTGCAATATATTAAATGTATATATTATTAGAGCTCTGTGATATTTTTCTGATATTTAATTAATTATTCAAGGAGTCAGTTTCTGTGAGTCAGTAAGAGAATATTATTTTGTACATTAGGCAATATTAAAGTTATGCTCTTCCTTTATTCATATCCAACATGTTATCTTAAGAAATATTTTCTACACTTTTGAAAAATATAACTTTCAATGCGGTTACTTGTTGTGAAATGTCCTATTAATTCCATAATCCAATAGTTACCGATTCTGCTGTCTTTGCTCTCCCATGTTCAACAACCCTATTTCTACCCCTCGATCGTTTCATGCTCCGCAGGTCACCGTTTGCAATCGATGCGGAGGCCTCATTCACACCGATTTCCTGGACTCATCGGGGGCGCCCAAGTCCGAAGCTCAATTCGCGGTGGACCATCGTCAACGGTACTATCAGCGCTGGAAGTGTCAGTTCTGCCCAGCTGATACGGCCGATGTTTCCGACTCACCGGAACACGGCATTGGGAATGTGCGTCGGGTGGCGATACCACACGTTCTCCGTTATCTGGTCCATGAATTGGCCTCTATGAAGATCAGAGTTCGTGTCAAAGTGGATGACATCTACTAAACTGTGTTTATGTTTGCCTGTACATTTTTAAGATTGCCTGATTTCCGTTAATCCTATGTCATGTATATAATATATTTGGTATTTTATTTTATTACAGAAAACCAATAAAAATATTCTCTGTTTTTTTGTGTTTATGTTTCATCTTGTGAATTTTTTCCCATTTTTAATTAGAGTAGTTGTGTTACTGATGTGAGGTTCTTGTTATCTATGTGTAACAGTTATGTTAAATCGGGATGCTACTTTGGAATATTTTTTATTGCAGTGATTTAAAAAACACAGAAAATTAGTTTGTTTTATCCGAGATTAACTATTTCACAATATAATATATATGTACATAATAGTTTTAATCATCTTTTGTCTGTGTTTAACAATTAACTTGTTTCTTCATATTAAACAGAAAATAATTGCTTTGGGTTCCATTTAAATTACTCGTATTAATTAACCCTTGACATATTTTGTAATGTTTTCTCCGTGCCCCCACCCCAGGAAAAGTAAACTTCCTATCCGATTAAGCTAAAATTTGATATACTGTTGATATGATTTGATGTAAACATATTGGTACCAGCTATTTTACTCTCATTAGGGCTTTTGATCGATTAATTATTGTGAAATGTATTTTTTTTAATTACCCCTTTGACAACAAATTGGTTAGGCTGCTGATGTTTTGTTTATGCTTCGCGTTTGCTTATCGTCCTCTGGGGGTTAACTGTAAAAAACAACATCACGTATACTTTTGAAAATATGTAGATTTCGAAATGTTCAGATTATTGGTCCGATAGTTGTAATGCGTAAAATTTAAGGAATCTGCCCGACAATATTACGGAATTAGTAAGGAGCAATGTAACTTGTTGATGATATATTTAGGCAATCCCATAGCTATTTTAACGATAAAAATTTAATAGAAATTGACTATACCACGCCGTAAATCATTAAAAACAACTCTTTTTTTTCTATATTTCTCAGTATTTGGCAATTTAACATTCATTACAATAAAAATATAGATCTCGATATTACTTTATAAGGATTTATTACAAGTAAAATTGTTTACAAATTTGTTATTAATTAGGCCTAAATATTAATGATAATAAGTATACAATAGTGAATATTTTATTACAGTTTTTAAAGTTTGAAGATGTGTGTATGTACAGATTGTAATTTGTCTAATTCATGATGTGCAAGTTTATGCCACTTACGATCGAATATGATATTCTTCTTATTTATCCAACGAGGATGTAGTTGCATGAACTTTTTAACAACATTATGAAAATTCACAGGATGTGAATAATGTATGTTCATTAAGGCTATAGAGAAGATAATAATCTAAGGGACTTCATTGAAGCTTGCAACTAAAGACAAAGGCTACGAAGTGTCTAGAACAAACATTCACAGCTTGTTACTGGTAGAGTGCGTCCGATTTTTAGAAGCATCGACAAATTGGGAAACCTTGTTGAACATAATGAAGGATGGCGTTCTCTAAGAATGATGGTCTCTCCTTGGGATCAACTCACTTCCATTTTGCTTTCCACATAGTAATTTCCATTTCAACTAAATCGGAATTGTGAATTTATGTCGTCATTATACAAATTGACTGCATCTTCCAAATGATGTTCAGCATCATCTTCAACCCCACAAAAATCGCTGGGTACTAATGTAGGAACATTGAAGCTTGTTGAGCTAGGCGAGTTATAAATCTTTGTCCCAATTGTGCAAGTATGGGATCGCAACTGTCCGTCTAATACTCCTGCCAGGGTGAATCTGATGGGGTATTAGCTCGATGTTTCTGTCGTTTAGCGATTCTGAGAAGCGTTATGTCTACACTACTATATTATTAAATCTTATTGTCATTTATTATTATAAGTGCAATACGACATTTCAATTGTAGAACGAAGCGAAGCTAAGTGGCTATTATCGAATTTTAATTAAACGCTATGACAATGAGAGAGCGAAACTTTGTAGAGGGACTACATTACATTTACTGTTGTACATTCAAATTTAATGTAGAACGCTTTTAAATTTGATTGATTATTTAAATAAAGTTATTATTAGATACATACTTCTATACACTTGGTGTAGATTTAAAATATGCATTAGAATGAATTTTTCTTTTCATATAGACGCCATCAACTAAAAGAGGGGTCATTCGACCTTCTTCTTCTATTTCTGATTTCCCCGAAACTAGTTGCGCGGCAGCTCAGCATGACCGATGCTCTCCAGATAACGCAATGTATTCAGGGGTTCTTCGTAAATGATGTTCGGTGGTGGGGTTGCGCCACCGAGGCAGTTGATTCTTTGAATAGATATTACTGGGGGCAGAGGAGGAGGAGGTGCTCCGCAATTTTCTCGGTGCCACAGTGTTGGCAGTTGGTGTCTTCTGATTTGATGGTCCCCATAGTCTTGGCCGTAAGGGTAGATTTCCCCGTACGAAGTTGGTAAAGGATAGTTTTCTGTGCACGGGTTAAAGTCTTGGTGATATCGGTGGACATAGAGTTGCCACCGCTTACCCTCCAGTGCCAGTCTGCGGATATTCCTGAGGTGGGGCGCGTAGTTTTCCTTGAAGTCCATTTAGTGGTAGAGACGCGGGAAATATAGCTGCCTTGGCAGAGCGGAAATCAATTTTGGTGAGCTCCTGTGGCAGCAAGGCGCCGGCTTTGGCAATAGCGTCGACAGCTTCGTTACCGGGAATTTCCACGTGGGCGAGGATGAAAGGGCTGAAAGGTTCCGTATTATAGGAGACATGAGGGGATCGGTTTTTTGATGTGGATCTTTCAGAGTGACAGTCATGAGGACGGTTTGGGAGTCTGTCAGGCAGATCACTTGGGGTGGGTTGAATTGATCTTTTGAGTGGATGAGATCAAGGGCGTGATTGAGTGCACGTGCTTCTGCTGTGAAGCTAGACGTGACTCGGCCAGCTGGGAAGCTATGAGTGGATAACGTTCCTTCATTGCAGTTTACTATGATGACTCCGCATCCTCCGTTGACAGTTACCTATCCGTCCCGATGCAGTAAGATACAGTATCCAGTTGCCCAATAACGACCTCTGCAGCTGCGCGTGTTGACTCGAAGTCAATGAGGGTGAGGATAGATCCCAGGGCGGGTTTCTTTTTCTGGAAGCCGTCCACTACCCTTTGGATTATCCGGGGCAGTTGGTCTTCAGTGGATTGAAGGCTTCGGAAGCTTGCTTGACAGGGGAGAGGAGGCCTTTGGTTTCGAGACAGGTTCGGAGTCTGTTCTTCACAAGTGCTTCCATAACTTTGCGCACACAGGATGTGAGTGAGATTGGGCACTAGGAAAATGTTTGGTCAGAAGGCTTTCCCAGTTTTTGGATTGGGATGATGTCATCGCTTGCCCAGTTCTTATAGCAGACGCAGTAGGACCAGGAGAGATTCGACCTTCTCGACCCCATCGGTGGCGCGCATATAACTGAAATAGATTTATTTATAAACATTTTATTTTTATTAACATAATTACCAAAATCATGAACTCCATCAATAACAAATTTTAAAGGCGGTTATACGTTATACAAAAGCAGCATTTCAATATGTACTCAAAAGGATAAAGAGTATGAAGTGCATTTAAAACATAATAATAATAATATATTAAAAATATATATACATAAATTGAAGTTTTTAAACAAATCATTAGTAGTATGGAACATCTCTTTCTGCATAACCCCCCCCCCCGCCCACGCATTTTTTTTGATGACTCACCCC
>JAUZND010086098.1:0-15595 GCA_034780555.1 Coelogynopora nodosa | reverse complement strand
AATTTTGTTATCACATGTAAAACGTTCCGAATATTATTAAGCTAAACACTTGGAAATGTCACCAAAACGTTTTAAAATCTCGCCTGCAAATATAATCATTTAATGAGAGAAAAAATAATGTTGCTCTGTTACTACTACACCACTTTTTGTATTGCTGAATATTTTTTTACTAAGATACAAAGTGCAGGATAATTTTAATACTTGGTATATATACCTATTATAGTATACTATCTGGCTATAGGAATCAGTTCTATTGAAATATATGAGTTCGTCATATTTAACTTAATTTAAGAAAGGTATTCTAAATTCTTCAATTATATGTTACTAAATTAATAAAGTATCTTACTACATAAGTGTTTCAAAGTAATTTTTATTTTGCTTTTATTCTATATTTTAAAATTATAATTTTAATTGTTTTTTAAATGTTTATTTTAATAATTTATGTCATAAATACTTTATCTATTTTTTTCTGAAAATATATATTTTAATTTAATTGTTAATAGATTTAATTATAAGTTATCAATAAATATAATGAATTATTTTCATTTGTTACTTTCAATTCTGAATGACAATCAGTCAAAAAAAATAAAAAATTGATATGTTTTAATTAAATATGTAAGAATCAAATTGTTTTAGACATATTTTACCTATAACATTTTGTATTTAAAAGGTAACCTTACATAAGTTTTGTTTCTGTATTTGACAGTCACTTTGATAATTTATTGTTTTGTGTTGATGTTGAGGAATGAAATGGAATGTTGTGACTTACAAATATTCTTTTATTAAGATAGCTGCTTATATAAAATAGTTCTAAATAAAAAGGTTTTTATTTTTAATTAGTTTAAATATATTTTTGATATCATTTCACATATTTCAATTATTGATTATAACACTTATAACAATCAACACTTGTAACATAAAACTTAATTATACCGTGTTGATATACTATGCTAAATTGAGACGTAGAGTTCTGTTAACACATTAGAATAACTACATTTCAATAAAATAAACTTTAATTTAGTACAAGAAAGCAAAATAACATAACAAATTGCTTTCCTTTAAGATATACAATCCTTGCTACTTCGTATAAGTCCATGCTGTTTTTATAATTAAATTTGTTTGATATTGTATTGTAACTAATTGTTTTTTATAAATCAATCTTTACAAAAAGCTTTAATAAGGAACGTTTTTGTGATAAGAGTTGGGTGTAACCAGGAATACTCATGTATTATTATAATATATATTGTATATAATATATGCTAGTTTAATTACATATAGTAATAGCTACCCATTAAAATTTCTTAAATATTCTACTTGATTTATTGATATATTGATTTATTGATAATCTTCCCTTTCAGCCACTGAATCGCAATGCGCCAGAAGTCAGAATACGGCAAACAGTTCGGCCGGATCAAGGGGGCCGAGGTGGACTACAGTCAGCGGGTCGAGTATCGTCGTGTCCGGCGCAGCCTCGAATTCGCCCACCACCCCTGGGCCTGGGAGGGCTGCGAGGTGCCCGTGGATGACGACACTACGGAAGAGAGGACCGCCTGTCCCTCTCCTCCTGCTCCTCCTCCTCCGCCAGCCAATAGGCAAGGAGAGGGGGGGAGGCGGCGGGGTGGTGGTGAGGTGCGGGGTAGGGGGAGAGGAAGGCGGAGAGATGTCGTGAGTGATCAGGAGGAAATTGGCT
This sequence comes from Coelogynopora nodosa, assembly GCA_034780555.1. Classification (NCBI taxonomy): domain Eukaryota; kingdom Metazoa; phylum Platyhelminthes; order Proseriata; family Coelogynoporidae; genus Coelogynopora; species Coelogynopora nodosa. The sequence continues at coordinate 13,905 of JAUZND010086098.1, read as the reverse complement.
ACTACACTGGGTGAGTTCCTTACAACTCTTGACAATTATTGATAAATAAACATTGAATGTATTATGTTTTTAATGCAGGGTTTGTTTGTAAAGAAGTTTAGAAAAATTCGATAATTAGAGGACTTTAAATTTTGTTCATGTTCAAGTATACAAAAAATAACTTCACATCTATTGAAGAATTACTATTGTCTTCGTACAATATATCATAACTTGTTTTTTTAAAATAAATTTCTGGAATTGATTATATTAGTTTAAAGTTGGACGTAATCTATAGAAACCATTGAACATAATTTCGCAGTAATTAAAATTTTTTATCGTAATTTCTTTATTCAACTCTTTTAAACTATCCTATCCGTAGTAGTTTATATTCATTAAAATAATTGTTATATTTCAAAAATCGTAGTTAAATACAAAAACTATTTCAACTATACTTGAAAGGACTGTTGTGGAACAAATGATCTTGAACTAATATTTTTTTATGTTGATGTCTTTCGTCCACTATGCCTTTAAATTCAAATAATTTTTTTTATGATCATTAAATGCTGCTTGTTTTTTGTTCCGTATTTATTAATTAGACATTTTCAAGGGTACATCTAGTTGAATGCCTTGAAGTCAATGATAAGATAAGTACTTTAGGACTTCGTTACATAATTTCTAACCAACCACATTTAAGCCTAAAAAATAGTTTGACAGGGATCATACATTTGTAAGCAAAATAATTTAACTGTCATAATACGTAACAGGCAAAAATGGATTAAGCAAAAAAATGTTTATTCATAAAAATACTTCTAGTTAAAACACTGGGCGCATGAATGGACATAGGAGCCACTCTTTAACCAGTGAATGCGCCTCGAGCCATGAATGGACATAGGAGCCACTCTTTACCCAGTGAATGCGCCTCGAGCCATTTAGAGCAGTCATTTTCATTTGTGCCTCTTGTGATCACAAATTCAATTTCCATTGCTGTACCATTGGGAATAAAATTGCTCAACGTTAGCTGCTAGATCGTTAGACTTGATGTAGATACTCTTGGAATTTTCACGGCGGTTAAGGCTGTGCACTTAAAGAGTGTCCTTTATGCAAGATCTTTGGTCGATGTAGGATGATGCATCTAATCTTTCATCTGCAGGAAGATCAACAACATGAATCCTGTGCAACATTCAAATATGTAACATTCAACAACATGCACGAACTCTGTGGCAACTTCTGCGAATTACTATGGATTATGTATTTAAACATCGCCAGACTTCACTCTTCTAAATATTACATTTTCCCTGATGTCTTTCGTTGTAATACAAGTCTTCAACTTTGTTTGGCAACACCATTTCCGCCAGCAGCTTGGAAACGTATTTTCTCTGAATTGTGACAATCAACCATCACTCAAAACTATAAATATTTTCGTACTTCTTATTCTATGAATGTCTTTGATATCTTGAACTACCTTTTGAACGCAAGGTCTTGGGGAACAGAGAATATGGTGAACATCTGATTGCCGAAATATTCACTTTGAATTGCATCTTGCTGCTCATTTCTGTATCTTTTGGCAAATTCAGCAGACACCATTAGATCCATAAATTGGTCTATGCTTTCATCTTCTCATATATACACTTAATGCATCATCGAATGCGAAACAGACAATGAGGTTTGCTTCTGTGATCTTTGTCATTTGTGTGCCAGTTGAAGTTTGTCACTTTTTTTCTTGTTCTACGTGCAGCTGCAGCTATTTGCCGGAACTGTATCGAAAAGTTTACGCCAATCGGAGAACGTGCCTAACATACAGTTTTTTGTTGTTTGAATGTGGATTAGTATAAGAATATTTAGCCTTATTTACGTTTCAATCAATCACTATAGGTATATATTATAAAATACGAACGTCATCTTATAGCTGCTATCATAAAGCAGCTAAAATAGTTGTATCTACATTCTATTGTGATACAAGTTTGAACTTAATAAATAATAACATATAGGCTAGTTTTGTGTCGGACGAAAAATGTACATATTGTCTTATATATTATACATGATTGTGTATTTAATCGGGTTAGAGTCTTGTACATTTATTCTTTATCAATAAATTGTAAGTCTTCAATACTTCTAGGTGATTTAAAATTAACTAAAACTAAATTCAACTCGTTAAAATGCAAAACAGATAAAGTATAAAGGTAAAATGCTTTAAAATAAAGGTTATATTCGCATTTATTAAATAGGTATAGACACATTGCTTTATAAAAACAAAAAGGCTACTGTCGGTGTGAAATAATTACTAAAGTTTAACATTTTAAACACGTGGGCTTAATTATGTAAAGTACCACACGTTTGTTTTTCAGAAAATATTTTTTCCATTATTCAAGTTGGCTATTTTTCAAACATTAATACACTAATATTTTTAATTAATTTTAGATTGACTAAACCCTGAAGTAAAGCCCCCTATTGTCAGTATAAATCTATTTAAAATCAGTGTTTTTGCGCTTACTTGGTAGAAAATAATATTTGTTGGACAATGGTGACAATAAGAAATTTATTTATTCTTTTTAATTATTATGCATGATTATAGTTTTTGTCAATGGCATGATTAAAATGCCATTGCTTTTTATTATTAGACGATGCTTATATCAATTTGTAGGTAATCTAATTCGTTGATTCGTATATTCGTTGAAAGACTAACTTCTGCATATCTCTATCTATTTTCTAAAACCATCGAATTAGTATATTTTATAAGTTTCATCAATGCAAAATACAAATAAACTGTTTGGTTACTCTGATTTATCTGAGCTTGAAAAGACACCTCTTCTGAATAACCTTCAAATTATATTTCAAGAAATTATTAAAAATGTGTTTTTATAAAGTGCTTACTTGATTGCTTTCCAAAGCGCTTGAAATTACAATTTAATCTATGACTATATAGGCCTATTCATTGTATTGTATAGAATATTGAAAATTACGAAACCGGTATGTAATTGACGTCGAGATCGATATGCATTATTTATAGTTTAGTTTTTCAGGATATCATTGTGATTGTTTCCAAAAAAGTGGAAAATGAAAGAAGAAGTTAGATTGACTTTTAGTCAAATGAATCAATTACTTTTGTACTTTACTTTCTATGACGTATTATCATATTATCACTGTATCTAATACGATATAATATGTTTGCTTGTAGCGCTACAATCCTAGCAACTGCAGCAGGTTGAACTGAAACCTGTACAGAGATTAAGTTAAAAGGTGTAATAGAATTTACCCTGAAAACCGATTTATTTTTCAATTATTTTTGTGAAACTATTTATATCGTGCGAAATGCATTTAGGAATTTAATTTATCCATTAGTTAAAACTTAATATTTAGACATAATATTATTTTATTCTTTATAATTCAATTCGGTTATTTATTTCTAATCAAAACCCGTGCTACATTCCTATTAAAGCTAATCATCAAGACAGCCGAATCCATATTTTCTACGCATCTATATAAATATTGGTATATATATTGGTATATAAATAATTATTTACCAATTCCTTGTTTACTGGTGTGCAACATGTAATTAATATTGATAATATCTGACCGAATCTGCAGAATAAGTAAAACTTTATTAACACTTTTAATTTTATTTTTGAGCGTCATATCGATTTGCGCGCTTTATGCGTATTAATATAATACTCTTTTTCATCGCACGTTGCATTGCGAGTAGCACGCTGGTATAATTATTCCAGAATGATTGAAGTAAACACACAAGGCAACAACACCAAGAAGATTCCAACCTCGCCGAGTAAATGATCCGCTGTTGTTTCTGTCTTCCAACAGGGACGACTCAGATTATCAGAGTGATATCGAGACGGACGATGATCGTCTGAAGCGGCGTGCGGTGGCAAGAGCGCAGCAGCCCGGCACACGGAATCCAAGTGGTGTGTATTTGCTCACTCTCTCTCTCTCTCTCTCTCTCCTACTCTCTCTCTCTCCTTCTCTCTCTCTGGTGCACTGTACCGTACCGTGCGGCACTAGCTGGATGATATTTAGTTGAACTGGCGGTATTGTTTTGGTTGAAGGGTGTGTCCACTATACTGTAAGTTACAGAGCACTACACACTGGTATGTGAAACTGTGTGCGAGCTCTCTTAGTTCGACTTTGGAGTGATATTTTGTTCTATAATACATTTTGATTAATGAACTAATCGGTATTTGAATGCTGGATGCATTTTCAGCTATATTGAACTGTGCTGTGCTTTTTGTAACTGAACGACCGAGAGTGCAAATTATAATTATAACACAAAAATTCAGATGGAAGTTGACTTTTTTCTAGTTGAAATTTTCAGGATTATTTTGAGTTGCTCAATGAAAATATTGTATTAATGATTTTTATGATGTGTAGGTTTGTTTTTTATGATCCATCATGGTTGATGTAGACCCTTAAAACGTGCAGTTTTGGGCTTCTTTAATTGTAGGAATTTGATTTTTATTAACCAAAGTGACCCCTACCAATGTGTAAACCTTGTCAAGTATAATTTATCAATTGAACGCAACATTTTCGGTTATAAATAATATACAGTCTAATTTCAGCCCATTGTAGGTAAGTATTGTAAGTAACTTTTTTTATGCGCTAATGTTTCATTACAACATCCTACTTCTTTTAACCATTGTCGATAATTATTCATGACAAGTATCATGCTTCATACTGTCCTTAGCTTTAGTCAGTCATTATATTATAAGAGTTCCCTTCCAGTCAATCATTCATAGTAGTTTTAATTCACACATTCCTTCGTTCATCCAGTCAATCACAATGAACATTCCCTCTCAGACAATCGTAATCACAAGTTACTTCATCATAATATAATAGTAATCATTATATCGTCAAATTTTTGCCTTCCATGTTTCTTGCGAAATTCCAATTATAGAGCTCCCTCTCTCTCCCTTTTTGACCTTGATTTTTAGACCCTCCTACCCCCTTTTTCTTTCCGTTCCCCCCCTTATTTTTTATATTTTTTCTCCTCCACCTTTTTTCTACCCCCTCTCCTGGGCAGGTTTGGTCGGCCGGTTGTATTTTGTATTAGCAGGCCTGTTACGCTTCCTATATTTCCGATATATTTTTTGGAACTTTTCTTATATATTTATTTCTATGCATCCAAAAAATGGCAGTAACAGCAGTAGTCGTTTTAGACAATGCAAATCGTGTCAAAAATTGTAGTAATTATCATGAAAATGTACAAACCAATTACATCGGAAATGTATTCACCTGAAAAGTTGTGGTCTAATTATCAATATTATATAATTTTTAAATTTGATATTTATGGATTAAATTTCTGTTTTGATCATTGATATTGTACATTATAGGTAAGCATACTTAATGTAAATTTAACCTTTATTTTTTGGCTCTAATTTCTAATTTTTTTTGTAAAAATTCCTATATTTTTTTGAGGATGGCGTAACAGGCCTGTAATACAGTAGTTTGGTAATAACTAACTAGGAGTTCAATCCGGAGTATGACTTTAACATTTGTCACGTGATGTTTCCAACATACGGCCAATATCCTTTTGTGTCTAGTGCCAAAACTCAACAACTTTGTATACGACTGCGTTCATCTTGTTGTGTAAGTGTCCAGGTTTCGATATCACAGAGAGCAATGCAGCTGAAGAAAGCCAAACTGTTCACGAGTCTTATCGTTGTTCTTCTATAGAAATATCGTGTGATTTCCATCATCTCATTTGCTTCACGATTTTCTTTAGGCCTGTCTCATTCAACGCCAACCCCCACCACTCTCTTCGGCTGAATAAGCTTACATAACCCTCTTTCAGCCAATCGCAAACAGCGGCCGGTTTCGTCCAAACCTCGGGACCGCGACAACCCGAGACGCCCCAGAGATGACGACCTCTCGAGTGGCGGCTCTTTCGACCTTGACCTCGACATCGATCTCGACTCGGGCAACGAGCGCTACACTCGACCCCCCCGCCGACCCACTCATCCAATGAGGAGACGAGATCGATCACTGAACGCTGGAGGCGAACACCAGGTGGATAGGGTGCGGCCGAAGACTGCCTCTGGTGCTTGCCAGGTGAGGAAATCTGCGTCAGCAAATCAGAACAAGGATGGCGAAGAAAGGAAGCAGCCGATTTTCCTGGGTTATGGTTTTGGCGGGCATGATCCCTCGACCACCGGGTCTAAGAAGACCTTTAATGTTCTTGCTGATAAAGATGTGAGTGTTCCGAGTTATACCTACCTTTTGTACAGTAACGGGGTGCGCATGCGTATGTTATAAATTTATTATGCATTGTTATTTAATTTAATGCATATTATCATCTAAATTTTTCTATTTTAGTAAAAATTTCTTCTTACTAGTTTAATGCTGCTATATTATAATATAGTTTTATTGTATATATAAATATTATACTTTGCTATAATCACAAAAAGTGTGTTTATTGATGTCTGAGTATTTATTGATATTTACTTTATTACTTGTAGCTATGCCAAACCTCTATGAAACTATCCCCTAAATAACACGGCATTTATTAGGGCCCATATATATGTTATAAAACTAATCCTCTTTCTTGACTGATACACTCCGTATTACCGCTGTCATCTCATTATGTCCCGTGCCAGGTCTATCCATCAGCCCTGCGAGCTCAACGTCGCCGCTTCACCGAACTGCAGAAACGTGAGGAACGTGTCAGATCGGCGCCGTCCAATGAGAAGCAGCGACGTAAGGCCGGATTCAGCCAATCGGAGCAGTTTGAGGACCAACGGATCGATCGGGGCACCCGGCGTGATTGGATGTCGGAGTACAAGCGCCAGTATCCCGTCTATGACAATGGACTCTATCTCCGAAATCGGGCGAAAATAGCCGGGCGCCTCTCCAGAATGGAGACTCCAAGAGAAGAGTGTTATTGATTATTTTCTATATCGATCCCGGTCCTTTTTAGAAATACTTGGAGGATTCTGATTGGACAGTTAGTGCCGGACACTAATGACATGCCGACCTTTTTTATTTTCTATATCAATATCGGTTTACAGTTATGAACGGAAATATGGGGGAGATTTTACTTGATTACGTCATGCTTTTTGACTAAATAAGCTCTTCGTAAGCCATCTGATCTGATTTGCTGGTTATTTCAATATTTTAATATGAATAATTTGCTGCGTAGTATATATTGTTTAGTGTAATGTAACTTGTGTGATTATCTAGTGCAATACATCGTGTTTAACAAGATTTGATCAATGTTTACTCTCTTTACTGTCTACTCTTCACTATACAGGAATATGTTGTAGCTAAAACCATATTTTCAATAAATCAACCATTCTTTTGGTAGTACCATTTCTAAAAAATATCTCTTTTCTCACTATATATATATATATATGTAACTGGCTTAAATGATCACATTATAGTCCGTCCGTCCTAATTTCGAAATATTGTATTTGTGTTGTTTTATTTGAGTTTTATACCTCTTCCTTGTTTCACATCCGTCTCCGTCCATATTGCAACATCTTTGAGACCAAGCTGATTTATTTAAGGCCTTTTATCTCAGTTTGTATTCCTTTTCCATTCCTGTGAACAGCCTGTTTTTGCTTTATTTATATTTTAACATGTGACATAGATATTATTATTATCTCTTATGTACAATGTGAAGATTTTATTATCTTACCAGTAAATTATGTTTATGAGCGATGGCTTTTATTTTTGATTTTATTTATTTCTATAATTTAATGCGACTGTACACAGCATAGATTGTTATCGACCAATACAAATTGTGATCGTGACCTGCGGTGGTGATACGTGATTGGTTTAAAAGCGGTCGATAATAAACAGTCTTAGTGTACATTCGCATCGTTAGATGATTTGTTTACATAAATAAGTTATGTTTAAATTTTTGTATTATACTCTCTGGTGAATTTTAGAAAAGTTTTAATTTAATATTATTCAAAAAGATTTTTAAGTCTGAAACCGGTATAATATGTACTATCAATAATATTCTTGATTAAATAATTATATAAGCACCCAAAAATAGTTGCATATTATGTGTAACTTTTTAAATGAAAATGTCATTATTGATTTAAAATTTTGATTTTGGTTGAAAATATCATTAGTATATATATTCCTAGAAATTATATTAGTAAGTTTTTTGTTCGATACTATTTTTTCTCAAACTGTAAATACTCATACTTTTATATATTACATAATTATAAATAATTAAATAAAAACATTAAATCTGAAATAAGTTAAACAAACATTTAATTAATAATTTCGTTTTCCACATTCTGAATTATTGCGTTTAATTATTTATTTTTAAAATTATCACCAACTGATGACATGGCACTAATTTGATTACAAATAATAACTCAATGCTCACTAAATTTGAGATTCCAAAACGTGTTCGAATAAGATGGACTTTGAACCTTACAACTTGTTGGCATCACAGGTGATAAAATACAAAGAACTAGTCTGCTCATTTGTTCTGTTGGTGTGAAATTGAATTTCATGTTTGGATCATAAAAGAAGAGAGGTGTTGCGCAAACGCAGCCAATACAATATTACGTAACATGTATTATTGCTTATATTGTGGTAACTGGTTTAGCAATGATGTGCACAATGTATGTTCTATGACTATATACACTACTATACATTTATTGGAGGCTATGAAAGTTTCGAGAAACATACTTATGGTTGAATAGTAGTTTCTTATACTTTACTTTTATTAGAAGAATATATATTCTAAGACAGTAAACATTAGATTGGGAGGTAGAAAACACTTTGTTTTTATTGCCTCATTAATTATCTATATTTATTGTTCAAGAAACAAAACTTCTTAGCCTCTTCTTTTTAACCCTTTGTACGTGGACATACTTTTTAGGGTTTGCTACGTGGAGGGGGGGTATTTTACCCCCCCCTTGTTTGTTATTTTAATAAATAATTTTATTATTCAAGTTAAATAGATATAATTTACGATAAACTTATTTTTTCTTTTAATGTTGCAAGTTTTAGCTCCAAATATCATCGGCAAGTATGACAACCCAGGGGTGTGTATAAAATAGATCAATAATAGCACCATTTTTTCTGTTATGTAAAAATATTCGAAATTATATTTGTTATATTTTTTGGTTAGATAAAAGTATTTTAGCCACTGAGTAAAACTAAATCAGGATAATACATTATATAGTTCAATCAAAAACTTAATTTCTTTGAAAAAAAATTGCCCCTCGCCCCCTTATCCCCTTCCACGTACGAAGGGTTAAATGTCTACAAAGGTTTAATATGTTATCGATAGCAATATAGTTAAAACCAAAATTATAATTTCTCTATTTTAACAATTAAAGTGACATTTGTCTCCATTTTGCTCTATATAATATGTACTGATATCTGCCTAGAATTGCTCCTTTTTGTATCTGAATTTACACAATATTTTCTATTTACTTTTGTGTCACTGCTAGAAATACGTTTGCCAATGTTACAGTAATATTTTAAACCTCGTTCATCATTAGAGATAATTAACCGTGGAAATAATGTGTCACATTACTAAACTTAACAAAGTAGATAACATTTAAAATTATTACGCTGCTTGCAGAGGTAACTGGTACTTTAAGACTTTATATATATGAAAGGCACACTTTTGAGATAATTCCATATAAACTACTGCTGTCATACTCCTGTATGTATGAATCTTAAACTTTGATCGTCATTCAAGTGTTGTGGTTGCTTTCAGTCAGTTAATGGAACAACACGGAGCTAGTGACCACGCCGGCCTTGTAAGAAGAATGTTTCAACCCAAAGAAGATCTCATTTCAGCCATCGAGGAGCTTGGAATTTCTAGGAATGCGGCTGTTAGGGTATGTTTTATTTTCTAAACAAAATTTTGTTGGATAATGTTTTTTGGACAAAAAAGTGCTCAAACGCATAAAGTAAAGTGTATAATCTATTTTGAATTGATATATAATTATATATATATATATAATATACATTATAATGTACGGTATATTATCGACAATGCTAAAGACAAATTTTTTAGTGAAATTTCTTTTAAATTAGTAGTAGACAAAATATTGATTCTGTACTTTTTACGGCCAACTTTGTATGATTATGTTTTAATGGATATTAAATATTCTTATATTTTAGTCATTGGCGTTCGATGCATTTTCACATATATTAATGTTTATTATATTCATTTACGTTTCAACCTATAAATCTAGTCATATCCTGGGTTGTTTGTGCAGACCCTCGAAAATACTCTAATTACTCACTTTTTAAGTTTTGTTGAATTTCTACCATTTCATGTGGCTTCTGCTAAAAATACAAAACACATGTGTGGCGCTATTTTATGAAACCATTATCATTGTGGTCATAATAAAATTATTTACTATTAATTATTGTTATTCACACTTATGAAAACGAATCGTCTAAATAAATTAATATTATATCACACAAATCGAAGTTTTAATTATGCAATTAGTAAAACTTTGATCGATATACACCATTTTTAGGCAGTGTGGAAATATTTTTACATCAACATTTTGTCTAATAAATTTAAAATGAGGGTCTCCATTTGTTCATGTTGATAGAACATTCTAATTGGTTTTTTATCATTCCGTGTTAGACAGTCACCTATGATATCGACAAAAATTTAAGACATTACAAATGACTATTTATTATATCATTTCTAAAATACATATTTTTAGGAGATTTATCACGATTTAAATTTTTTGTGGTAGATTAAAAACCGCATAATAGCGATAAAAATGTAATAAAAGTAAATTCTACCCTTATGTTTGTGCTGTGCCGTGCTCACACTTATAGGGTCTCTACTACACGGGGAATGTGTCGGCAGACATGGCGGTTTCCTGGATCATGGAGCACATGGAGGAGGACCTCGACGTTCCCATCCGCCACCACGAACTGTCCATCACGGAGATCGAGCCCGAGGACGACTATGACGATGAGGATGCCGACTTGGAGACCAGAATTGTGATTGGAGAAGAGGTGGGCTAGCTCTGTTTAAAATAGCAGGCTTTGTTCCGTGTTTTGATGACAGGGTATCATTGTCAAGAAGTTAAATTGGAATGGGAATTATTAACAATTAATCATTTGAATTGATGAATACAACATTTTTAGAATGATCTTTAAAATGACCTGAAAATACTTTTACATTTTGAAGAGTTCAGGACATTTTTAACCACTATCAAGTTAATGTGATACCATAATACACATCCGAGTTGTTTGGCATTTTTGACTGGGTTGTGGTTAATACCATCGCTGAGTTATAAATTGACAGATACTTTGAAACAATACTTTCCAGTATATTTCGTCATGGGTTTACCTCAGAATCTGGATCCAGTTATCCTTGGGTAAAAAGTTGCAAATTGTTAATCGTTAAAAAGTAATTTGATAGGTAAACCCGACTGGTTATTTTGTTAGGCGTTCAATGTACGATTTTTTTTATATTTCTTTGTCTTACATATTATTAATGATCCATTTTTCTTCCAGTACAGGACTAGTAAAGCTATAATCTGTCAGATCTGTAATTGTAATTTATATCGAACAAGCCATACGGGTGTTGTGCTACAGTGACTAGATTTTTGTAGTTTTGATCTTCTCTCGTGAAATCAAATCGTTTTGGTGGGCCCACACAGTCTTGGTGGCAGCCAATAAATTAATAAACGATTTCAACAAAATATTAACTGAAATGTATAAATATTTGTTATTACATATAATATGGCTCGGTACTTCCGATCTTTGACCGCCTTGGTTTTTATTTTTTAACTGTAATAGCACCAAGTCAGGGTGGTTGTATGTGTCGGCTACTACTCAACATCTTTGTGAAATGTTCACTACCTATCTAATTCTTAATCCACTTTCCATTCTATATAGTTTCGTAGAATATTACCGAGAACTTGATGACATAATATTATATAACGCGACTTTTTGAAGTCATACAAAAAGTACTTAAGCTTTTTGTATGAAACTTTCAATGTCGATCACTTACATAATTATACAATCTGTCTGCTAAATAGTGTTGTGCCGCTTACTGAAATAACTTAACAATTATGACGTCATTTAAGATAAAAAATAGACTAAAAACTTAAATTTACGTATATATTTTTCCCCTATATACTAATGCATTATAATTTGCACTCTGTATTGATAAACAGACAGATAACTAATCGCCGAACTAGAGAACACATTATAATATATGTTTAGATTCGTTTTGAAGAGCTATGCTATTATGTACTCAATGTATAGATAATATTTAACTACATAGGTCAAATGCCGTCGATGTGTTAATAAAATGTTGCATCAATAATACCATATGCCTAAATAACCTTTCGAAAGCGCCAGCTCCGGCAAAACTTCTTATTAGTTTACGATATATTATATAACGCGCTAACCAGGTCCCGTTGACACCAATTGCCCCCCGTTCAGGCTGCAATGGAGGAGTACAAGATGGTGATCGTGGTGAACACCTCACTGGACATGGGTCAGGGCAAGATGGCCGCTCAGGTGGGCCACGCCTGTCTGGGGCTCTATCGTCAGCTCTACACGGCCCGCCAGCCCACCCTGCTCTTCTGGGAGGCTCAGGGGTCAGTCACACCAGGGGGGGTCCCAAAATGTTATTATTGTATGCTAGTGATAATGTGTAATATTTTGTCTAATATTATATAGTATTGGTATGTGACTAGTATATAATTCTTGCGAATAAAATCACAAACTTGTATTGAAGAAAATTATTTAATGAACAATTTACCTCTATAAAATGGAGGCATGGTCTACTCAAACTGTTTCCGGTTTCAGGGAGAAGAAAATAGTATTGAAGGCTTCTTCGACCGAGGAACTCATGCGATTGCAGCATGAGGGTAAAACAAACAATCTTCCAGTCCACTTGATCCAAGATGCTGGTCTCACACAGGTGACTATACTACTTATAGTAGTAGCATGCAGTTATATCCATAATGTCCTGAGTTATTAGTATACTACTTATAGTAGTAGTGTGTAGTTATATCCATCATGTCCTGAGTTAGTAGTATATTACTTATAGTAGTAGTGTGTAGTTATATTCATCATGTCCTGAGTTAGTAGTATATTACTTATAGTAGTAGTGTGTAGTTATATCCATCATGTCCTGAGTTAGGAGTATATTACTTATAGTAGTAGTGTTCCTATTTATTATATTATAATCTGTCCCTTGGGTTTGGTAGACTGGGTATTAAATCCACAGCCAGGTTTGACTTATAATCGTATCGCTGTTTTACAAAGTACAAGCTATTTTTAAATATTTTAGGCACAGGATAGATTATTTTAAATTAACTTTGTTTCGTTTGTTGTATGACAGACTTTTTGTTTTGACCATTTTGAAATTCAGTTTTGGATGTTTTTTTTATCCTTCCACCATTTTAATATTAATATGACATTTTGTCGCTTTAATAGTTTCTGTTTTTTTCTCTATTTTTTCGTATTATGTCGATTAAATTTAATATGACGATTAAGTCATTTAATCAATGGCAGCTTCGTAAAGAAGTTGTTCATGCTGCGTAAAAGAGAGGACAGAAATATTATAAGAAATATCAAAACATACTTGTTATATTTATATTTAAAACGGGAATATGTATATAAAGGCCATGTAAAATTGTATAAAATATAGAAAAGCTTCGATGAAACAAACAAAATTTACAAATTTATGGATTTTATTTTGTTTTTGCTCTGTTTACATGTATCTGTAGTGGATTCCCGCAGCATCTACGACAATATAGGAAAGTTACGGATGTTCATTTAAAGTCTAAAGAGTTATGAATTTTAAAGATTTTGTTGTATTTCAGAATTGTCACTCTAATTTAATTATACTTAGCAAAACACTAGTATATCTTATTAAATCGCTGCCACAAGGTCTAAGTGGCCTAAGCGCCATTTCAATTTTGTTCAGGAGAAGCAAAAAACTACTTTAATTTT